>PPKY03000075.1:0-29250 GCA_003706315.3 Ambrosiozyma oregonensis (nom. inval.)
TTTTTTTTTTTTTTTTTTTTTTTTTTTTTTTTTTTTTTTTTTTTTTTTTTTTTTTTTTTTTTTTTTTTTTTTTTTTTTTTTTTTTTTTTTTTTTTTTTTTTTTTTTTTTTTTTTTTTTTTGTTTTTGTTTTTGTTTTTATTTATATTTATTTTATTTTCTCTCTTCTTGTAAATTTCATAATAACTTCCATGTTTTCTTTTCATTTTATTGTTAGTTTGTAGCATGTAATGAATGCAAAAAAAAGAGAAAAAACTTGTCTGTATCAGAAAAGAGATTCAATTGAGCATATTTTCGGATACCTCTGAAATATTGAAAGTGAATAACATATATTTCTAAAATTTGAATTCTCGCTTAGAATTATGCGTTGTTCCAGTGGTGTTTTCCATATACATATATATATATATTGATTATTCAATTAAATCATCAATCATATTGAAAAATAAAAAAAATAAAAAAATGCATTTGCCATATACATCATTAGCTTATATCCTAGTCACGGTGATAATTACAACCAATGCTGAACAAAACAATATAAACGTAAAAGAACAATCATCTACTATCAAAGGTGTTTCACCTCAAGATCAATATAAATATCAACCTGATTCCAATGGATATTTTACTTGTTTAAATGATAGTAGCATTAAGATACCAATTAGTAAAATCAATGATGATTATTGTGATTGCCCAGATGGATCAGATGAACCAGGTACATCAGCTTGTTTTAATTCAAGATTTTATTGTAATAATAAAGGTTTTAAAAGTGGTTATTTGCCTGGATTTAAAGTGAATGATGGGAAATGTGATTATGAAATATGTTGTGATGGTTCAGATGAAGCTGATGGATTATGTCCAGATAAATGTGTTGAATTTGCAGAACAATATAAATTAAATAAACAATTTCAAATTAAAAATTTAAAAAATGGATTAAAATTAAAAAACAAAATATTTATCAAAGCAAATGATGTTAAATTTAAATTGAATGCTGAAAAAGAAAAATATATTGAAAATTTGAATGAATTAGAAACTGAATTAGTTAAATTAGAAAAAATTTCAAGTGAAAAAAATCAAATCATAAATAATTTGTTTAGTAATGTTGAAAATAAAGTCAATGAATTAAATCAATCAATCAATGATAAAGTGAAACTCATTACTGATCAATTGAATAAATTAAATGGATTGGAAAATGCTTTGAAATCATTATCCAATGATTATAACCCGAATTTTAATGATCCTGCTGTCAAAGCTGCTGTTTCATCATATAGAGATTTTGAAGCTAATAATGAAGGTGATTTTTTGAATAATGGAGCTTCTGAACTATTAATTCTGAGTAATAAGATTACTGAAATTAACAATGAACTTGAAGGTTTGAAAAAGAAAGTTGGTGAGTTGTCCAATGGTAGTGGTAGTGGTAATGGTAGTAGTTACATTGAATCTCCTTCATTTTTCAAACAATTTATAAATCAAGTTATTAATTCATTTTTAGGGATTGAATCAAAACAAGTTAAAGTTGATAATGTTAATGAAAGTAGTGATGTTTCTAAATTTGTTGGAGATGATTCAACAACTGAGAATAGAATTAAAGAATTACAAAAACAAATTAAAAATATGAAGAAAGATTTAAGTGATAGAGAAGAAGATTTGAATAAATCATTTGGACCAGATGATATCTTAAGAGGATTGCAAGGTACATGTATTCTAGATTCAATTAGTGGATATGATTATAAAGTTTGTTTTACTGATAAATTGGAACAAGTTGGTAAAGATGGTAGAAGTACAAAAATCGGATCATTTGATAATTGTGAAATCCAAAATGATGGAGTTTTGAATATACAATTTAACAGAGGTGAAAAATGTTGGAATGGACCAATTAGAAAAGGTGACGTTACAGTTTTATGTGGTTCTGAAAACAAAATATTATCTGTTAGTGAACCTGAAAAATGTGAATATCATTTCGTTGTTACTTCACCAATTGGTTGTTTTCAAGAAGATTTGGATAAGTTACAAAATGATAATTAATCATTTCTTATAACTTGGTTTATATATAAATGCTTTTTTAATGAATTACTGTCTGTATCAAAATTATATAACTGTTTATATATATAAAGATACGTATATATTAAAATGAAACGAAAGAAATTGAAAGAAAAAGCCAAAAGCCAAAAGAAAAAAGAACCAACTAAAATCATAGAAAATCAATACAAGAAAGCTAGCTTAGTATTTTCCAGAAGGAGGGTTGTAGTAACTTTGGTTAGCACCATGAGGCTGTTGTTGATCATTGGTGGTTGTTGAAGGAGGAGGACCCTCTGGTCTTTGATAAGCCTCTTGGGGCCGTTCCAAGCCGTTATCTGGTAAATTACCTGTATTACTTTCGTTCTTGTAAGGATAAGTATTGTTTGAATTAGAAACCACAAAGTTACCATCTTGATCATAGTATCCATGATCATTTATTCCAACTTCAGGAGTGTATTGAGGAGGGGCTTGATTAGTTTGAGCAGGTGTTGGATTTGGATTATAATAATACTGAGGAGTTAAATATGTGGTACCGTATAATGGGGCTTGTCCACGTCTTTTTCTTGTTCCATTGAAGCAACATAAAAACAATGCAATAACAACAATAATCAAGGCAAAAAAAGCCCAATAAGCTTTATTAGTTCCAGTTCTATGATAACGGCCATAACTATCGTAATAATTTCTCTTTGAAATTCCACCATCTAATGCATCATCGATATCTGTGGATGCAGTTGAAACCAAATATTCAAGTAATTCTCTATATTCTAATCTAATTGAAGGCATGGTGGTAATTATAAAAAGAGATTAAAAAAATAGTATAATTGAAAAACGGGAAATTTGAGAGTAAGAAAAGAAAAACATGAAATTTTGGAGGGAGCCAGGTTTATTTATATTAAATTTATTCTAACAAATAATCGCCCACTCGTTTCAGAGGCCCCGCGGCCCATGGAGTGGCGCGGCATGTGGCGTGTGTCTTTTAAATATTCTGCTCCCAGCTTGGTCATTTTCTTTTACTGCGCTTCTTTTTAAAATAACTGATTCTTTAAATGGTTAAATAAAAATCGATCATTTAACTTAATTATCAATAATAAAAACTAGAAAAAAAATAATAGATGTTTCATTCAAGACTTATAATAACCTTGAGTATTAACAGGAGTATTGTAGTAATCCTGAGCTCTAGAGGACGAAATATGAGAAGGATCTTGAGTAGCAGCTGGTTGTTGATATTGCAAATCATTAACATTTTTATCAACATATGAAGAAGGATTCCCACCATTATAAGCATCAGTAGAGTTGGTGTTTGGCTTAGAATAGTAATTCTTTTCCCCATGTTGATTTAAATTTGATGAATCAGTAGAAGATTTGGTTCCGGTTCTACCAGAATTATAATAACCACCAGCACCACCAGCACCAACATTATTATGTTGATTGGTGGTATTATTAGAAACAAAATTACCATTTTGATCATAATATCCTTCTGAAGGCATATTTCCTTGGTTAAAATTTTCAGTTTGAGCTTCATTATAAGTTGTAGTTGTGGCATTTCCTCTTCTTCTTTTAACTTTTCTACAACAAAACCAAAGTAAAAGAGCAATGGGGATTACAATAAATCCTAAAAATCCTAAAAATCCTAAATGGCGATGTCTTTTTCTATAATTACAAACACCATATTGATCACAATAATATGAACTTTTTTGTTCTTCTTTAGGGGAAGCATCTGTATACCTAGTTTGAACAGTTTCATTTAATGATCTGCCGATCAATTGAATACTTTTTGATGATAATGTAGGCATGATTTAGATAATTATTCTTTGATATGAGAAATTTATAGTACCGCTTCAATTTCCATCATAAAATAAAGAGCATTTATACTTAATTTTATACCCTACTTGGTAGCAACTCTGGAAATCATTCTGGTCAACTGGGGTTTCTTTCTTTCTTTCAAGTATACTTTCCAAAAAGAAAATTTCAAGTACGATAAATAAACTCGCTTAGTGAACTCACTGTATCATTTTTTTGCTTTTTATATTTCAATTTTGCGTTCATTTCTTTTGAATTTATTTCATCAATGTCTACTTTTCTTTCTATAATAATTTTTCATTTACTCTAATTTCTCTTTTTGTGCAAAGTGCAAAAAAGTTCAGTTGCTAGTTTTCCTGTGCATCATACTTTCTGAACTAATAATATCAAAAGAAATTATTACTCCTTTACCCAAAATCAATCAATTAATTAGTCAATCAATCAACTAAATAAAATACAAGGTTTTGTTTGTTCAGTAACTAAGTCCGAAGACACCCGGAGATATTTCTATCGGCCGACCGACCACCCTTGCTCGTATCATCCCATCTACCGACTTTTTGGGGAAGCTTCCCGCTGAGAGATTTTGCTATAGCTAACCCTTTTAGTTTTTTTTAAACTTAATTGAACAAACAACATTTAAGACTTAAATTAATTATTAAATATTTTGTTAAAATCATTGAAAACACTTTCGGAAACAATCTAAGATTTCGGAGTTTACTAATCGACCCATAAAATGCTGATTTGTAATGCGTGTTGTAGTTCCAAGGCCCATACAAAAACAAGCTTAAGTATGGCACTAGATATTCCGTCGGAAACAACAAGGTCTCCGTGAAAGAGGCGTTGATCGGTCCGGATGGTACGGTACGGTACACACACACCACACCACCCCCCCACACACACAATAAATATATAGAAGAGATGTTTAATATAATTTAATTTTATTTAGTCATTGGGATTCCTCTTTTTTTGCTACAATTCAGATAATTGGGACCAAAATACTTTGAGAAGATTTATCGAAATATATTCTTGCTATGATGTACATTGTGCTTTCTTTGTATTGAAAGAAGGAGAAATATAGAGGCTTTGTTCCATCAAACCAATATACATACATACATCACTTATTTTATATTGCCGAAAGTAATAAAAATCGTTTTAAATGATAGGAGGAGCTAGTGGATTTATCGTTATAAGTTTTTAAAGAATTTGATAGTTTTGGCTAATTGCCGAATATTATTTTCTATAAAAAAGGGGGAATTGAATTAAAGAGAAGGGGGGGGGGAAGAGGAGGAACGAAGAATTGAACTATAAGAAGAACAGACAAATACACAAACCCCAGCCTTGAAAACAAAAATAATGAAAAAAAAAATAAAGTAACGTATTTTCAAAATTCCTAGAAAGTGAGAAAAAAAGACGAAAAAAATAGGTAAGGCTGGATTAATAATTAAGCGACAAAAGTATTGAATCAAGTGATAGATTATCAATTTTTAACATGACTAGCTGGAGGAGGACCAGGAGGAGCCATATACTGGCCAGTCATACTTGTACTAGTATTGTTGGAATTCATAGCAGGAGGAGGAAGAGAATCAGAAGGGGGAGCATAGTATGTGGTATCTATATTATCATGACGAGAAGCAGTGGTTTCATTGTAATAAGTAGAAGCTGGAGCAGCAGTTGAGCCTGTAGTTTGAAATGGGTTTGCTTGAGCTGTAGCGGGTTGATAAATTCCACTTTGTTGTTGTTCTGGTATTAATTGTTCTCCTTTATTATATGGAATAAAGTTTCCACTTTGATCATAATATCCTGCATCCTGATTTGGGTTTGGATTTTCTGTATAAGTTGGTAAAGTTTGGCCATTGGTATGATTAGTTTGAGTGGATTGATAGTAAGATGGAGGAGCCAAATAATGTGAAATAAGTGGGGTGGACCCTCTTCTCATTCTTTTCACGTTAATCATACATGTAGAAACTAAAAAGACAACTATCAAAAGAGCAAAAAAGGCAAAGAAAGCATACCTTATACCACCATTACTGCTGTCGCCGTCATCACCAAAATAAGAATATCTTTTTGAAAGAATCAAGTCTGGAATATTGATTGAGGGCATTTTATATATTGATGATTGTGAGTTGTAAGTTTGAAACTGCACTTGCTTGTGATTTAGAAGAAGAGAGAGAAGAAGAAGAAGAAAAAGAGCTAGTAGTAGCCCGGTAAAACCCCTGATTCTTTTAGCTTTCAAATCAAATGGATCTCAATTACTAACTAGGCGCGCACTGAACCTCAGCCTCAATTGGCGGCGCAAGTGAGTTCATGTGAGTTTAGTATGAATTAACCCCTTTTAGTTGTGGTTCAGTTGGACTTATAAGATAACCATTTTTAAAGCTAAATCAGTTAACAATGAAAACAATAACAATACTAATTAGTCAAGATAGTTGTTTACATGAGTATGATTCAACCATTTTCTATACAAACAAACCATATCGTGTACTAACAGAACAAATACGTTTTGCAAAAAGGGGTTCATTAATAACTATTAGAAATTTACTCCATAACATAATTGAAAACATTGATAAAGGAATAATTCAAGGTAAAATTATTTATTTAAAACTTCAATTGAAGTCTCAAAAACGAAAATTCAATGATAGCAATACAATCATTACAACATCAACATCAACATTACAATTTCCTAATCTTGATCTGAATCAAGCTTACAAATTTCTCAAGTATTACAAAACTATAAAGTCAATTCATAATTTACTAAAAGATAATATAAAATTAACCAAACGACAATTATTTTATTCAAATGTGGAACTATATCAACGACAAGAAATAATTGATAAAATAATTGACAATTTGGCATGTTGTTTAAATGTTTCAATTGAAAAATTAAACGTTTTAGCATCACCGAAAGGAATGATTGCTATTAATTTTAATAATTTTCAATTGAATTACAAAAAAGAAGAGATCTTTGAGTTTAAGTCAGGGCAAGAAAGTTTAATACCTTCAATATCATTAGATTCAAAATATGAAGATTTCAATTTTTCTTCTAATGGAGAAATCATTGATGAAATTTGGATAATAGAGAAACATGCAATTTTTTCAAAAATCAATAATGAATTACAATTTAAACGAAAAAATCAAAAAAACCAAGAAAATATTATACTAATTACTGGAAAAGGATTCCCTGATAGACTTACAAAAACTTTCACTAGGTTTCTAGCCGAGCACCAGCCACAGGCGCAGATGAAGGGCCTTGTAGACAGTGACGTTTATGGTCTTTTAATATTGAGGCAGTATCAGGCTGAGTGTGGCAAAGTGGCCTTTGAAGGAGTTAAATTACTTGAAAGCCGTTGTGGTCCACCAGTCAAATTCCAGAGACTTACAAAGAGAGATCGTATTCTGCTGCAAAAACTGTTAGTGGCGCATGGGGAAGAGCTAGACAAGGGGCTGGTGCGAGAGATGAGGTTGGGGCTTTTCCTCCACGTGAAAAAAGAGATGGACTAGTGGCGGTGGCGATGAAGGTGGCTGGAGAGGCAAAACCGTCAAGAGCTCCGCACAAAGTCATGCACCGAGTTTATCCGCTTTTCATTGCTGAGTTTGAATATCCTCATAGTGTGAAAACAGAAGAGTTTCAATTCGGTACCAGAAATTGGCCCATACAGGAAGGCGTCAAGGGAAGCACCCCTCCGGGGATTCGGAGTCGGAGTAACTTTTCCAATAATATTTGCTAATCAAGTTTTACGAGGTTTCCAATGGCATGAAGAGGGGACAGGTGAGGAGAATGATGCTTGATATATTTTCAAAACAGTGTTAAATATAATAAACAATCCAAAACGGCCAGTTGTTCTATTTAAAACAGCACTAACCAATAGTCAATAGTTAACAGTTAACAGGGATAGGAAATACACCACCCAGCTCATCGCCTCCGAAGATTATCTGCCAGCCCTCGATTTTCACGGTCTGATTCTTCTGATTCACTGCGATCCGAACACTTTCTTTATATATCAACTATTTTCTCCCCTTCGTTCATCACCTATATTCTATTTTATTTGGCAACTAGTGTACTCTCAAGTACCTATATCTTTCACTATACATCTACTCAAAGATGACTATTCATCGCCATAATTTATCGTCCCTTCAACTTCACAGCATGGCGCTGTGCTCGCAATCAACCACAACTAGCTCTACAAATAGCTCCACTCAAACTCCTAGTGCTCCAGCTTATTCAAGAACTCAGTCTTCTTCTTCTATAGCATCTATTCCTTCATCTACACACTCTTATCCAGTTACTCCTGAGTTTTCTCCAAGTTTAATACAGTCAGAAATCGGTAACTTGTTCCACGCCCATCCTGACAACGATTTTGACGATGATTTTGATTTGGATGCTATTGTTGATGATGAAGAAATCATGTCCATTCCTTTTAGAACAAAATCTTCTTCACTGTCTTTAAGAAAATTAGCTTCTCATAATTCCAGTAAAATAAATTGTTTAAAGCCTCAAGATACTGTTACTTTAACCACTACTCAACAACCTCCATCAATAGAATTTGAAGATGATACAGATGATGCTTGCATGATTATGGGTTCAAATTCTGAAACTGAACAAGAGCAAGATACAACAAATTCTTCAGAAGTGTTCATCGATCCCGATGAGTATGAAATTCCAGAAACCATTCCTAAATCAAAATCAAAGTGGTTTATTTGTCTTATTGGATTACCAGCATGTGGAAAATCAACAGTTGTCAAGCAGTTAGCTACTTATTTTCAAGAACAAACAAATAATTTGTACAGGATTAAATCCTTTAATGCTGGTGATATTAGAAGAAAACACGAAAAAATGATGACTGGTTTTAAAAACAAATTTGACTTCAATTTTGGAAACGAAGATGCAACAAAACTGAGAAATTTGTATGCTTTCGAAGCTTTAAAACAACTAACTGACTCTTTAATCACGGATTCAATAGATATTGGCATCTTTGACGCTACTAACTCTACTGTTTCGAGAAGAGAATCTGTCTTCAAAAAAGTGAATCAAGTTTCTATTGAATCTGGAGTTAAAATACATCCTCTCATTTTGGAAGTCAAATGTAAAAATAATTCGATGAGAAGATTTAATATGGAACACAAAGCTCATAACGACGATTACAAAGACATTCCTAAAGATATTGCCCTTGCTGATTTTTTTGAGAGAGCAAGAAAATATGAGAATGGATATGAACGTGTAACCACTGAAGAACTATCTCATTTACATGCTAAGTATTTTTCAATCACCAATGCAGGTGAATCAATTCATTATGATTGTGGATTAACTCATTCCTCTCATGAACACCCATGTGGCAAATTCAAGTCCACCGTGTTAAATTTGATTTTGGGATTTTTGATCAATTACAGAGGTACTTTTGGTAAACAATATATTGATAAAGTTGTCAAATTTTATGAATCAGGTGTTTATAAACCAATTTCAGGAACTCCATCTCATGAAAACTCAACAGAGAGTTCAAAAGTTAATTCTGTGGCTAATTCCAGAAATAATAGCTCAACTAATTTATGCTTTGCATTGTCTAATGGAACTGTTAATGTCTCGGAAGCAGTCAAGAAAGTGAGGCTAGTAAAAACTAATGATGATTTGGAACCTCTATCAGAACAAGTTGTGACTGAGGCACATTCCTATGATGGGATTTACATGAAATGAAGCTTGTTTTATTTTTTTGAACTTATTTATTCCTTTTACTGTTGATATTTATTCTAAGATCAATTCGGTTGGTTCTTTATGAAAAAAACTAGACTTTTTTTTGTTATGCTAATTTATTTATTTATTTTCCTCTATTGTTATAGAATATGCATAAGGAGATGCATGCTTATACATAGATATACTTCTCAATTTTGTTATTATTTTTACACATTTCTTATTCAAAATGGTGGTTTTCAAAAAAAAGGAATTCTTTATTTCATTTTTCAAAAAGTTCTTTTCATCTGTAGCGATGTTTTTAATGTTTTAATGTTTTATGTTTTAATGCTTTTGTTTTATTAATTTTGCCCTTTGTTTTTAAAGTTAAATACCTTGGAGCTATTTCTTTTTCATTCATGCCCTTTCTTCTGTTTTTTTTGCAATTATGATTTCATGTTTATATAATTTCTCTTTACATTCCATTGCTATGATTGATTATTGCTTTTATAATTTAAATGGAATTGGCGGTTTTTTTCCTTTTTTTTTTCTTTCTTTTTTTCTTTTACTTTCATTATAATTTGTTTGGGTTTTATGACTATCTTATTTGTGTAGAGGGTTTGTTCATTTTTTTGTTTATATATATCTTTACGTTATACAATATGCTAATAATTATAAGTTTATAAATATATAGATCATGCTACCACTATTGTTACCCATTCCTTATTAATTCCATATAAAGTGCACTATATATTAAAAGTTAATAGAAATAAAGATAGAAAGAAATAAACATATCATATAAACGACAATTGAAGCATACTTCTCAATTCTTCTGAGTTATGTATACTTTTTGGTAGTTTTATTAGTTTGTTTCATTATATTAATTGTAACATTGTTCTAATATACAGGTCAGAAAAGAATAAAATAAAGTGTTTAAAGATAACACAATCCCATAAAAAATCTGTTTTTATTATAAAACAATAACTTAATTACTCGCTTAGTAAAGAAAGTTAAAACCCTGAAAGACCAGGAATACCACTACTCAAACCAGGAATACCACTACTTGTGATGCCTCCACTAACTCCTGGGATATTACCATCAGTAGCATCAGCACCAGACTTGCTATCATCCAATTCTTTAATTGCCAAAGATTGTTGCTTATCATTCCAGGACTCACCAGTATATGCCGAATCATTAAAACTGGAATCATTTGGTCTGGCTCTACTCCAAAATCGCATAGATTTATCAGCACCAGCAGTACAGAGCATATGGCCCAAGGGATGATACTCAAGTGTGTAAATGGCACGTTCATGCGCAAATGGTACACGATGTAATGGTTGATCAATAGTTGCTGTAGTATTTGATGAGTTCGATTGAAATAAAGTGGAAGTGGTTGACATTGTATTAGATGTAGTACTGGACGAATTATTTAAAATTAATTTCTCATCTATGCTTTTCATAAGATCATATGAAGATAGTGAGCCATCATAACCACCAATTGTTAGTGTTGACGAGTGTATTGGATGCCACGTAACAGATGTCAAATCAACGTCATCTTCTGATTTAATGACAGAAAGTGTTTTCATTGTTCTCAAGTCAAATATCCTAGTCGAATGATCCCTTGAACATGCTGCTAGTAATCTTTCATTACCCTTTTTCTGGAATTTGGTTTTGGTAACTGTATGTTTGAAATCATGAAGCGTTGATATACATTTTGCATCTCTTGGATCCCAGAATTTAACTAAATTATCTTTGGAACCACTCACGATTAACCCTAAACTAGGATGCCAATCACACGACTTCACATCCCAATGATGACTTTTTAAAGTTCTTTCTTCACGACCTTGTCCAAAATTCCAAATCTTCAAAAATTGATCGTCGGAACATGATACAAATCTTGTGTCGTTCGGAGAAAAAACTAAATCTTGGATAGCTTGATCATGAGCTTTATTTAAAATGTTCACATTGTTAAAATTGGGCTGCCAAAATTTGATTGTTCCCATTTGGTCACCACTGATTAACCATTCACCATTATGACTATAATCCATTGCGTAAATCGGAGCATCATGAGCTTGCATAATAGATTCAAAATTGAATGTTAATCCATTCCATAATGTGAATTCTCCAGAGTACGAAGCAACTAGCACTCTTCTGGCATCTGGTGTCCATTTAATGACATGAATTGCATGTTTAGATTTATTTGTTGAAACATGGACGAACTTTGCAGCTGTATCCATAATACTAGCTTGTTCCACTGTCGGAGGTAGTAGTTGAGTTAAATAAGAAGAGTCAGGTCTTATTTTACCTATCGGCTGTCTTTTTCTTCTTCTATTATATATGTTTTTGGAAATCATGTATTTCCCTAGAGGTGTAAAGTAATCAACTGTTCGTCTACGAGACTGTTGCTGATTATTGTCGCCGTCCTTTGGCTCGTAATGACGGGTTCTGTCCCTTGTGTTTCCACCCATTGGGTAGTTTCTTTCTCTGTTGTTACCCACAAATTGATTCCTTTCTCTATTGTTGCTCATTGATTCTATATTTTTTAATGTAAGCAAATTAAGTTTGAACTTGTAACTTTCTTTAAAGAAATCTTAATTCAACTCTTCACTCTGCAAAAAAATCCGATATGCAAAATAGAAGGTGGCGCATACTATTTCTCCTTGGGGCTAGTTCATTTGTGGCGCACTGATCTTTTGATAAAAAAATATTTCAAATTTTTTTTGTATAAAACTAGCTATTTGAAAAAGACCATCCTTGTAATCCATTAAGATTTGAAGCCATTAAATAACTAAATATCAAGATTTTTGAAAATGTCTCAAGAATCTCAAGTTTTGGAAACTTTGACCCATTTGGGACCCATTTGCTCATTACAATGTTTAAACAATGAAATAATTCTTGTTGGTGATGGTCCATCTTTGAAAATTTATAACTACATCACATTTGAATTACTGTTTCAGAAACAAATTTTTCCAAGAAACAAAATACACGGAATTTGCATCAGTGGGAGCGATAATTCAAATACTGATGATCTTCTTATAAGTATTTGGGGTGGTAGATCATTAATAATTGCTAAGTTATCCCAACTAAAGAATAATAATTATCAAACCAAGGAACTTTTCGTCGGTGATTGGATCATGTCTACTGAATTTTCTCAAGATCAAGCTCACTTATACTGTTTAACTGCTCATAACTCAGTGAGTATTGTTGATTTGAAAACATTGGCTTTACAAAACGTCCAAAATTGTAATTGGAAATCAATCTTGTATTCTGGATCTATCAGAGTTTTAACAGACAAAACTTTAATTTGTTCAGGTACAGTGATGGATGGTATTTTAATTTGGGATTTAGAGACTGGTGAAGTTTTATATAATTTAACTGATCATGAAGGTTCAATTTTTGGAGTTAAAGCATCTGAAGATGGTAAATTCTTAGTTAGTTGTTCTGATGATAGATCAATCAAGATTTGCAGTTTGAGTACTGGGAAGTTGTTGGCAACAGGTTGGGGTCATGGAGCTAGAATTTGGTGTTTGGACTTTTATGGGTTTACCGAAACCGGGTTCAAGCTTTTCAGTGCTTCTGAAGATTGTACTTCTAGAATATGGAATTTTGAAATGGGTGATACTGAATTAAAGCAATCTAACATTATGGCTTCTCATACAGGTAGAAATATTTGGAGTGGCTGTGTTAATGATGACTTGAAAATTGGATTTACTGGTGGTGCTGATGGAAAATTAATGATTTATGATCTCGAAGAAGATACCAGAACTGGATTTATGAACTGTAAGTGGACATTAAGTGAAATAACCCAAGCTACAAATGTGGTATTTGAAAAAGATGAAATATTGAAAGAGTATTTTGATTTCGAATATGGCTTAATTACAATTTCTTCTTTAGGAAAAGTATTTGTTTGTAAAGATTTTCATCACTGGAAATATGTGTTTGAAGATTCCAGATTTATAAATTCCTCCTTCGTTAGAGGATTTAAATCAAGCCCAATCATTACAATTACTAACAAAGAAGGTGATATGGTTTTATTGAAGTTCAATAAAGATTGTGAAATCATCAAAAGAGAAGAAATTAAAGAAAGTACATTATCTAGAATCAGTAATGTAATACCATGGTGCGCTGAAGATAAATTTTTCATTTTACTAGAATCTACAAATTCAAAAGATAGTTTGGTTTTGAAAGAAATCAATGAAGATTTAGAAGTTACAAATACTATCAAATTTATTAAACCCCAAGATAAAATCGTGGTAACTTCTTTAGAAATTGACATTGCTAATAGTCATGTCATAATTGGCTGCAGATTTGGTACATTGTTGATCTTCAGCCTAGATAAACCAGGAGAAGCTGTCATGAATCATAAAAAATTGATTAAAGGTGACACAATTTCTTCGGTGAAACTACTCTCTTCAGATCAGATTAGTAGAGACCTGATCCTATTTTTAACAATGAAAGATTCAGGTTATTATGTAGTGAGAATTAATTCAGATTACAACCTTGAAATTTTAGAAGATAACAAGATACAAAGAGGTTTTGTGGATGGGATGTTCTATAACCCACAAGGAGATTTGATATTATACGGTTTCAGATCTGATTACTTCTTTATTTTCAATGAAACCAGACAATTTGAAATAATGAGAGAAATTTGTGGTGGACCTCATAGACCATGGACATTAACTTACTCATTTGAAAAGAATAGCCAACAGCTAAGATACAGATTCATTTACACCAGATCATCAGAAATCCAGTTAGTTCAAAATGGTGAAATTGGCATCAACTCCCACTTTTTAGAAACTGGTCTACATGGAAGAGAAATTAGAAATATGGCTGTTGCTAATACTTCAGATCCTTCAAAGAAAATACTAATCACTGGAGCTGAAGACACAACAATTAAATTGTCTACTTTAAACAAGAATGGCGAAGTCAAATTACATTGGACTCAAAGACAACATGTTTCAGGTTTGCAATCAGTTCATTGCGTTAATGACAAATTTGTTATGAGTTCTTCTGGAAGAGAAGAATTATATTTATGGAAGATAACTACTGATGTTACTGAATACTCTCCTTTCATTACATTATATAGAACAATCAAGCCTTCATCATCCAATCCTGATTTAAGAGTTATGGATTTTGATACCATTGAAATCAAAGATGATAAAACTGGCGAAGCAACTGGATTTTTATTAGTTACAGTTTATTCAGATTCTAACATAAGAATATGGTTTTTGAATTACGAAGAAAATAGTTTCAAACTATTCATCGATGGATTCTATCAAACATGTTGTATTTTAAATGTTAAATTTGTTAATCTAAACAACTCTCTATATGTGATGATCGGATCAACTAATGGATTCATAACAATTTACGATATTACTAAAGATATTGAAAAATACTTTGTTATTGAAACCGAATCACTAAATTTGATTCATGATAATTTTATTGTTTCAAAATTAACCAATTTAATAACAGATCAGCAAGTGCATCAATCATCTATTAAATCATTTGATGTTTCACAAATTTCTGCATCTGAGATTAAAATAGTTACAGGAGGTGATGATAATGCGTTAATCTTATCAACTGTCAAGATAATTGAGTCTAAACTTGAATTTAAAGTGAATTCATTTGAAGAATTTGCAGCAGCAGCTACAATTACATCAGTCAGCTATTTCCCTGATGGAAATAAAGTGTTTGTGACATCTGTTGATCAAACTTTGAAAGTTTGGTCGACCATTAACGATAAACTAAGTTTACTGAGAAGTGAATATACTACAGTTGCAGATACTGGTTGTTCTGTTGTTATTAAGTTTGATGATGGTAGTAATATTGCGTTAGTTGGTGGATCTGGCTTTTCTAGTTGGAAAGTGTAAAATTAATTAAAGGGATTTCATATTTGTTTACTTTAAATGTATTCTTTATAAATAGGTTGTTAGGCCTTTAATAATGTGATTATTTATTTATTAAACAGATTGTAAAACTAAAAAGAGAGAAATATATACAGAGTGAAGTAAAACAAAAAATAAACCGTCGAACCAATGTGTGAGATGATGAAAGAAGTGATGTTTGAGTTTTCGTTGAATTAACCTTGTCTTTGCTTGTGTTTTGGATTGGCTTTACAAAGCACATACACTCTTCCTTTTCTTCTAGCTATATAACAAGATGAACAAAACTTTTTAACTGATGTTCTAACTTTGTAACTTCTGGCTATTTCCATAGACTTGAGAAAATAATTGTTGGCAAAAGTTGTCAAGCTGTACTTTGGTAGTTTCTGAAGACCAGCTTTTAAATTAGATAAAAACATTTTTGATTTGATTTGCTGTTATAGGTGTGAAACAGAGTTGAAGTGGAACTGGAGAAGGAAGATAACCTTTATTGAATCTAAAGTGTTTTGTCCAGGTGAAAAACTCAAAAAAAAACAATTCACGTGACTTTATACACCCGTGCACCAGATCTGATAGCACTTTATCAACACAAATACTAATTTGTACTTTAAACATCGTCAAGTTAATCAATAAAAGTTGAATTCTAGAGTTTAATCACCCTCACAAATTTTTTTCAAGCTATAATATATAGCCATAATGGAAGGCTGGAGAGAAGTAAGTACTTTTAATATTTTGATTCTCTTTTTCGAACCAAAACTAACACAATTCCACATGCTTAGATCACACGCATACCAGCTTTAAAGCTACCCAAGAATGAACCTCCTGTTCAACCAGGAAAACCTCCTCCCAAAATGATAACAGCTATAAGTTTTGATACCTCTCATGATTTAATATGGCTTGGTGACTCAGAAGGATATTTATGTTCCTATAGTGGAATCAAACTGGTTCCTTATACCTCTGTTAGAGCTCACAAAGGCCCTATTTTAAAGATACTGAGTCATAAAAGAGGAATAGTTTCATTGTCTATCGATTCACTCAGGCTCGGTACAATTGAAGGGGTTTGTAAGTATAATATCAGAAATCCAAAATACAAAGGTTTCACTTCCATGTCTTATACCTCTAATACTCAATCTGAATTATTGATTGGTGGTACCGCGTCCACAATGGATAACAAGATATTAAAAGTGGATATGGTCAATGGTATAATATCAGGAACAATAGACTACAACAGGGATATCTTATTAATGGATACAAATTTGAAATATGTAATATTGGGTAAATCCGATGGGTCAATTGATATCCTTGATCCTAAATTAACAAATTTTGTCTCCACTTTCAAATGCCATTCAGCAAGTTTATCAAGTATGTGTGTTAGGGATACAACTGTTTTAACCACAGGATATTCACTAAGACGAGATCAGTTTGTTTCAGATGTATTTGTATGTAATATTGATCTCAAAAATCTAAGACTTAATTCTCCTGTTTCTTTTCCAGCAGGTGCCTCTCAAGCTTTTCTTCATCCAAAATTACCTACTGTTAGTCTGATTGCCTCTAATATGGGACAGATCAACTTTATTGATATATATAATCCTGGAAAATTACAATTATACCAAGCTGAATTATCATCTTTCTTGACTTTGAGTGACCTATCTTCGTCTGGTGAATGCTTTGCATTTGTAGATGCTACTCAAACTCTATATCTATGGGCCAGTGTTCCTCTCGGTTCATCTAAGGCACCTACATTTTCTGTCTTGAGTGCTTCTATCCCTTTCCCAACATTAGACCAAGAGCCGATTCCAGTTGATAATAGAATCACTTTTGATGAATCTACTCCTTTAAACTCTGTTAAACTACCTCATTATTCAAAGATGCTTCTTTCGGGTTGGCCTGGTGATTTATTATTTGAAGTTGGAAAATTACCCATGAAAATTGATCCTGAAATATTGAGGTCATCAAAGGCTTTAGAGGGGTTTTTAATTGCTAGATACAACAAGGAAAAATACGGCCCTAGAAATATTTACACTAAATATGAAAGCATCTCGAACAAAAAAGCTATTTTGAATAAAGCTCCAAAATTTATCAGTGAAAGAGGAGATGATGAAGAAACAGATGCAAATAGTATCAAGCTACTGGAAGAATTAGCAAGAAATGCATTTATTGATTCGTCAATGAATGGTGATGTCCCTAACGTTTTCAAGAAGCTTGATATTTTGTACAGTAAATTTGGTGTTGATGATTTTGACTTTGATTTTTATAATAAAACCCCTTACTCAGGGTTAGAGACGAATGCTGAAAATTCATATTCTAATTGTTTGCTTCAGTTGTACAGATATATTCCATCCATTTTTAATTTTGTTGTGAGAACTCTCGCCGAAGATGCCACTTACGATGATTTTGTGTTAACTGAATTAGGTTATTTATTTGATATGCTGGTTAAAGCTAATGGTAAACATTGTATTGCTTCTAATTTTCAAAGATTGATATGTTCATTGGATGATGCTGCTAGATTGCAATTATTAAATAATGAAGGTAAATCTAAAGATGATGTTGGACAAAGGAAACTAATTCATACTTTCAATAGATTTTTGTTACAAAAATTGGTCTTAGATGAAAAGGTATTATATAATGCACAATCACCGCAACATCTGAATTCGATTTGTGGGGTTTTAACTGAAACAAGCGTAACATCAATGTATTGTACATTTTCACATAAGGCAAGCACATTTTTCCATTCCATTGATGTCAATAGTATACCACCACCACCTGTAATTCCAACTCATATTTCAATTTTGAATTATATGGAAGCATCAATGAACAAACTGTCATGTCATCAAATTTCTTGTGATCATTGTGGGACCAATCACCCCGTTGATGCATCGATAAGGGTAAATCAATTACCTCCAGTGGTAGTCCTTAATCTAGATTTATCAAATGATCAAACTAATGAAATTCGAATGTTGAATGGATGGCTTGTTCCTGAATTTTATTCTGCTATTTCTCCATTAGGTACCTTGGTTCTACGTACAAATGTTGTTGCTGGTAACATGGCAAATCTAAAGAAGTATGAATTATTGGGATATGTTGCTCAAATCACATCAAGAGATAGTACGAACCATCTTGTGACCATTGTTAAAATCAACGAATCAAATGACTCTGATTCAGCCTCTAATAAGTGGTATATGTTTAATGATTTCTTAGTTTCTGAGATAAAAGAAGAAGAGGTTTTCAATCTGACGCATTGGTGGAAGAGACTTGTTGTTGTTGTTTATCAAGAAGTGAACATTGCAAGACAACAATTTGATTATTCAACTTGGAGAAGTAATTTGAATGATTCTATTTTATATAGAGATCATTTCGCTAAAGGTACTAGAGAAGGCAAAATCATTGAATATGAATTATTGACCAAAGATGAAGCTCCAAAGCCTGGAACATTAGTTGCTATTGATGCAGAATTTGTTCAGTTAGCTCCTCCAGAATATGAGTTTAGTTCAAAAGGACATAAAACACTAGTCAAGCCGAAACGACAATCTTTAGCTAGAGTTTCTGTGATAAGAGGTGAAGGTCCTAAATCAGGTGTTTGCTTCATAGATGATTACATTGTCACTACTGAAAGCATTGATGATTATATTACTTCATTCTCAGGTATTGAACCCGGTAATTTAAATCCAGATACTTCTAATAAAACATTAGTCAACCTACAAACTGCATATAGAAAAATGTGGTTATTACTAAATTTGGGGTGCATATTTGTTGGACATGCATTAACTGGTGATTTCAGAACAATCAATATTCAAGTCCCACCTAATCAAATTAGAGATACTGCTGAATTTTTTTATCTAAAAACAGAGAAGAGAAAGTTAGGTTTGAAGTTTTTAATATATCATTTGTTTAACGAGAGAGTACAAACTGGTAATCATGACTCGATTGAAGATGCTCATTCTGCTTTGAAATTGTATCAAAAATATTTAGAATTATCAAGAACCGGACAGCTAGACAAGACATTGAGTAGAATTTACATCGAAGGTCAATTTTCGAGATTCAAGATTCCTGAGAATTAAGTATTTCAATCTCTCTTAAAATTGCATTATTTACTTTTTTTTGGTTCTTTAACTTATTGTAAACTATTAGCTAGGTTTTAGTTTATCGCTAACAACTTAAATACTTGTATATTCTCCTTGGTAACACCAAACTGTCTTTTTGTAATTTTTACATAGATAGAATAATGGAAATTAACAAAAAAAAAAATTTCAAAATTACTTTTACTATATGTTTGGTAAAAAAATAATTCAGTTTATACAAAGTTAAAAACTTAGTCGTAATAATAGCAAAAGATTAGAGAGATACATCAATTCATAATAGTGATAAAAGTAGAATAAAAAGTAGAAGAACATTCAAAATAATTTAAGTCAGAAAGTCTATCCAATTCGGCATAAATAATAAGTCAAACTAATTGATTAACTTAAACCTTCAATATTTTTAATTTTTCGAACTATATAAAATGAAATTTAACTAATTAGCACTCTTTAGTTATTGTATATTAACTAGATTCATAGCTGACCCACGCTGTTGTTGTTGCTGTTGCTGTTGAGCTCTAGTCGTTGGCTGATATTGCATACTATTATAGCTTCTAACTGGGGTTCTTTGCTGCTGTTGTTGTTGTTGTTGAAAAAGTAATCGCTGTTGCTTTATAGATGACTGCTGAAGAGGACTAACCTTACCTGATAACCCTTCTTCACGGTTAGAAAACCCATTACTATGAGCAGAAGAACGATTATACTGAAGTCTTTGTTGGTGACCCGGTAGTCTAGACTTGTTATTACCCCCATTCATTACTGGTGATATTTGCTGTTGATGTAGATCTTGATCTGGAAATGATTTACTTCCAAAACCTTTGCAGTTACCTTTCCACATTTCAATTAAAAGTTTATTACTTTCTTTCATATCATTATTTCTAAAGAATGGGCCTTGTATAATTGGTTTTGCAGGTTTATGATTATCTGAACTTTCATTATCTGTGTTTATGGTTTGATTTTTTATATTTGAGTTCACTGATTGAGACATATGAGATCCTAGAGAGTTTACAATTGCTTGACTGTTTGTATTTTCAGTTGGAGTTGTTCTTGTTTTATTGATTTTCAAATTCACTTCAGGTATTTCCTTCAATCTTTCAAAAGAGTCCAAAACTGGATTATTATATCTTCTAATGTTCAAATACTCTCTGGATAATTTATCAAATTCATTTTTAGTAGCCATTGTAACAAAAGCATTTGAATTCGCATAGTCTTCTAATGAATTGAAATTACTTTGTAATCTTAAACCTTGTTGAATTCTAGTTTCTAGAGGTTGACGTTCTGGAGCAAGATAAGCTTCAAAAGCATCTTCAGACTCAACTTCAAATTTAGGTTTTGTAAGCTTTTGTTGATGCTTTGAAGATATGATTTGAGCTTTTCTTAAAGGTGTTACAGACAATGGAGTTAACCCGTGCATAGAATTTTGTCTGTTGATGGTGTTATTGTTCCCATTGTTAATTCCATTATTTATCCCATATGCTTCATTTCTGTTAGGTAATTGATGAGTGAGAGTTTGAGCTGATTTGTTATTAACTGAATTTGATAAACCTCTTAAATTGACACCAGATTGTTGAAAGACTAAAGAAGCTCCACTATCAGTTTTAGTCATTGAATGAGGTACTGGTTCAGGTGTAAATCTATTGAGATTTTCAGAAGGAGCAAAGTAATCAAGGTGATCTTCAGCATGAACGTTTTGATTTGTATT
Organism: Ambrosiozyma oregonensis (nom. inval.); assembly: GCA_003706315.3. Taxonomy (NCBI): domain Eukaryota; kingdom Fungi; phylum Ascomycota; class Pichiomycetes; order Pichiales; family Pichiaceae; genus Ambrosiozyma; species Ambrosiozyma oregonensis (nom. inval.). Next base: position 21,128 of record PPKY03000075.1, read on the forward strand.
ATTGTTAAGATTAGGAGGAAGATTATGATAAACAGGCCTTTCTTGACCAGTAGATTGAGAGAGAAGAAAGCTAGAATTATATAATCTATCACCATTTTGGTCAATTGGTTGATTACTATCATCAACATCTTGTTGTTGTTGCTGCTGCTTTTTCCGCTGTTCTTGTTGCTGCTTCATTATTTCTTCATTCTTTTGTTTGAATTGTTCTTCTGAATATTCCAAATCATACTCCGGGATTTTAGTAACACTTGATGCAGATTCTGGAACTAAATTAGCAGGTTCAATTTCAACGACATTAGCATCATCATCAAAAGACTCAACTTCTTCCTCAGAATCATCAGAATCTCCAGACTTTTCAGAATCATTGTTTTTCAATTCCAAATGAACTCTCGGCCTAGGATGTTTTTGATGGTGCCGTTGAAGATTCGTAAGACTTGTGGTTCTATTATGAGGTGTTAATGTTGCTAATTTAGAAGCTGATTTAACCCTAATCATTTCTCCGCTTGATTTTGACCTCATAAATTTAGGTCTTTCACTTTGTGTATCTGTTTCTTGAGTAGGATTGGCAAATTCATTAGACCTTATCCTAGTCAGCTTGTTCAGATTTTTGCCATAGGAGGCATTTCTAGCTAGCGGTTTACCTGCAACGAATTTCTTGACTGTTTTTTTTTTACCATCCTCTTTCAAGGACGTGGAGGATCTTCCTTTTGGAGTTCCTGGATGAGGCATTTGTAATTGAGTAGTTATATATTAGTAAGTCTGTCAAAAATCAGGATATACCCAAGTCGTCAGATAAGCTGCTCGATCAAGTGTTGAAATTTGAAAAGAAATTCGAGATCTTTTAAGCGAACGAGTAGTAATCTAAAACTACTCTCTTTTGATATTTAGGTCAATAAATCAATATGTTTATTGAATTATTGATAATGAAAGTATGTGAAATAATGTAGTAATTTAATAAATGAAAAAGAGTGAGAACTAGAATAGTAAGAAGAAGAAGAAGAAGAAGAAGAAGAAGAAACACAAGGGAAAACACAAGGAAAAACAGCAATTACTAAATATATAAATATATATAATGAAATAAATTAAAACAATCTACCAAAGTAATTCCTCTTCATGATAGTCAATGGTTTTATTACATTTTAAAGATTTAACAACAGCCATTCTAACGTCAGCATTTAAATCCTTTGGTCCACATGCAATAACAGCAATATTACCCTCTAATTCTTCAAGATGTTTTGCTAATGATTCTCCAATATTAGGTTTATCTTCAAAATTAACTGAAATTGGACTATCAGAATAACTTTCATTTAATAATTCTATTAGATATTCTTTCATTTCATCTTTTTGTAATTCCATTGAATGACTTGAAGGAGAATTGACTTCATTTCCTTCTGCAACAATTGAACCAGGAAATTGTTCATATGCAGTAATAGCAAGAGCAGTTGGTGTTTCTTCAGGAGATAATATAGGATCTTGTTGTTTTGGTGATGGTGATGAGTATAGATAAGGTGATGTATGTATAGTAGATGATTTCCCTGCTTCCGCTTCTGCTTCTGCTTCTGCTTCGGATACTGATAAAGATGATTGTGTTGGAAAATTTGGTTTATGTGGAGGATAAATGGAAGTGGTTATATCAGCTCTACTAGTATCAATAAGTGAAATTTGTTCTTGTTGTAAAGGAGAAGGTATATGAGTATTGCTACGACATCTAGTTCTACCTCTTTCTTCTTCCTCCATTGGTGGTAATAATGTAACTTGTTGTAATCTAGGAGATGGAGAACCACGAATTGCAGTGCTTATATCTGCTCTAGTAGTATCCATTTCATATATTGGTTGTCCATTTAATGGGGAAGCCAAATTATTAGAATGGCATGAGAATGAAAGTGAATCATTGTTAAGTTTAGAAATAGTGGGAGTAGTACCAGTATTTGATTTTAAAAATCGTAAAGGTGTTGGTTGTGGATATCCTGTAATCTTACTTGTTTTCAGTGTTGTAAAATCAGTTTCAAAAGTTCTTCTATTAAAAGTTTTATCAATTTTAAGTGGACTTGTAGTTGGAGAATCAAATTTAAGATTTAAATAACTAACTTGAACATCTTCATCAGCAATTGAAAGAGAAATATCTGAATTTTTTTTGGTTTCTTCATCTCCATCATCATTATTATTATTATTATTATTATCAACATCATCAGATATTGGTTTATTAATGTCAGATTCATTTTCTAAAGATTCCAATTTATTTAAATATTTTTCTTCTTCTAATCTCATACATTCATTTAATTCAGGATCAACAAATGGTTTAGTTATAAAGATTTGTAATTCAAGTATATCACCATATTCTTTTAATGATTCAATTTCTTTTCTAAAAGCAAGCAAACTTTCAAGATTTGGTATCAGCCAAACAATTGAAATGGATTTTCGTTGTTCTTCTCTTTGACCTCTTAATGTTTGACCTCTATTGATTCTTGCTAAATCTGAAGCCATTGAAAAAATAGCTGTCATACCAACACCACCAGCAATGAAAACACTATTATCATAACCTTTAAATGGAATATTTGAACCATAAACACCTTCAACAAGAATTGGAATGGTACATTCAGCTCTTGGTAATTGTGATATAAAAGCTGCTAAATTTTTAGTTAATCCACTTTTAATTCTAATTATAAAAACCAATTGATTGAAATTCTGTTCAGAACATGCAGTAACAACAGTGAAAGGATGAGCTTGCCAAAACATATTTTTTTTCATGAAATAAATCCAACAATAAGCACCTGGATAAGGTTTCCACCAACCAGAATGATTAACTTCCATTCTGATAGAATGAGGTTTATAAGATAAACTATTATTTTTTGAATCAATAACTGTTTCAAATAAAACTTTACAATTTGCATTTAAGATACCTCCTGATAGAATCATTCGACCAATTCTAAAGACATACTCAAAACCCCAAATTGAAAATGAAACTACAATATATTCAATCCATCCTAATGTTATACAATGATACCAAATACCAATTGTGAATATTATCATTAAAATTTTATGAGACATTTTAAAAAATTCATAACCTTTATGTCTGAAAAAAGCCCAACATGTTGTACCAATTAATGCAATAAAAGCAACATTAGCCATTTTCCATTTAAACAAATCCCAGCGATTAATATAATCACCTCTTGTACCAACATAAAGTGAATAAAATAATCCATGTAATAATAATAAAATGAAAACAACTCTTGAAGTCCATTTATGAAATATTTGAAAAGCTCTATAAGACATGCCACTCGTATACATTGTAGGATTATTTCTAGAAGCAAATAAAAATACTAAAGGTAATTGAGTAGTACCAATTATACCTGTTCTATCTGCATAAGCAACATATTTACTACCTTTTTTGCAACGGAAAACAGTCATTGAATTAAAAGGTTCATAACTAATACAACATAATATCACAGTTAATACGATATAAATCATTATTATTATAGAATGTAATCTAATTGGTAATTTTGATAAAACAGATGATGATGATGATGATGATGATGATTTTTTTTGATTTATTGAAATTTTTTCAATTGGACCATTAAACCAATTTGGTTTAAGTAATTGAGGACAAATAAAATGAATTTTAATCCATCTAATAATTCCAATTGAATTACATCTATGCATGAAATAAGGGAAACACCATTGAGCAAGATTTTGACAAGTTGCAAGTAAAATAACTAAACCCCAGTAACTTAATAATATTATACCAAAATAAGTTGAACGGATTCTTTGATTCATCAAACTTGAAACACTCTTAAAAGAAGAATTATAATAAGTTTCAGGAATCTTAACTGAATTTTTCAATGGTTTTTGAATAATTGATAAATTCAAACTATCATTATTATTATTATTATTATCAGAAATTGGATTAAAATCAATAACATATGGTTCAATTCTATCTTTAAAATTTTGTAATTCTAAATAACTATATTTAGAATGTGCTTGATCATTACAAACATCAATTATATAATCATATGCTTTTGTAAGTTTTTTACCATCAATTGTATAATTTCCAATACATGTTAAAACAGTACCCATAAAATAAACATTTCTGCATCGACAATCATAAGATAAATCTGGTTCTGTACAATCGAATGGAAATTCAGTAAAGTTACTTGCTATATATAAACAAGTAGCACCTTCAGCACTTGTTATTCCTCTTGCAAAAACTGTTAAACTATTAAGTAAAAGGTAAATTGGTAGCAAAGTTAACAAATTCATCACTGATAGGTGATTGCGTTAAGTAAATCTTTTCAATTTAGAGAGATTGTTGATGTGATAGAAGATTGGTTTGAAAATTATAAGATTAAAAGAGTTATTAAAATTAATGAGAAGAATAGGGAGAATAATACCAAAGCAAAAAATGATGAGTTTGCTCTTTTGTTTAAAGAAATGGTCTTTGTCTCAACGCGAGGTGAGTAAACCAACCCAATTAAGTACCAGTAATCAATTATTATTAAGCATTAAATAAAATATGAAATCAATAAATCAAAATCAATAAATCAATACAATGTGTATAAAAGGAGAAAGAGAGAGAGAGAAAAAAAAATGAGAAAAACACAATTCATAATTAATTAAACAATGATCTATTATTCAGAACCACCACCCATGATAACAAATAAAACTAAAGGAGGAACAATATACATCCAATATTTTTGAATAAAACTCTTTTCAGATTCATCGATTTCAGAATTAGGTAATTTAACACCACCTGGGCCAGTAACTGCTGGTTTCTTGACTAACTTCAAAGCAGGATTTGGGATAACTGTTGTTTTTCTCCAACTTAATTTCAACCCCAATTCTTTTTCATCATTTTGTTTATTTGATTTTGATTTTGATTTTGTCTCCTCATTATTATTTGTTATTTTTAATAATGACACTGAATCAATATTTTCATTATCATTCTCATCACTTTCAATGACTAATTCTTGATCAACTAAAGGGAACTCTAAATACTTATAATTGAAACAATTCAATCCAGACTCTTCTTCTTCTTCACTAACTAATGAAACACAGTATGATTCATTAACAGCTTCAGTTTCCAGCACTTGAAACCCCCAGTTTTTCGCATCGTCATTATAACTTAATAATCCAATATTAAATACATTAACGTCATCGCTAGTTCCATCAATTACCTCTTGTTGTTGTCCAAGCTTACTTATTTGAAGATTGTATTGTTTATTAATTGATAATTGAAATCCAAAGATCGTTGATGTGAATATCGAAAGAAACAGTATATAGTTCATTGTATGAATGTATATATCTAATTTTTGGTGAGATAGACGGAGGGAGTAAATACTTGGTACTTTGTGATTTTACTAATGTTATTGTTGTTGACTTAAAAACTACGGTTTGTTAAAGTGAATGGATTTTTTTTTAGTTGATTTCGTGGGTCCTAATCAATTTTACAGATTTTTTTTTTTCATATATATTTTTTTTTTAAAAAAGAGTTGATATATATATTTATATATTCTAAATAAAAAAGAGAAAACTTAAAACTATTTCTAACAATGGATTATATTTTTTGTTTGACAAAATTGAATTAAATCATTTCCTTAATTTGCCGCATTTGTAAAGATTAGATAAAAAAACGAAAATGAAGAAATAGGTATCATTCACATAAAAATAAAAGAATAAAAAAATTAAAAAACTAAAAGGGTAAAAAGAGGAAATTAAAAATCTAGAAAAGGGTGTATGGTAAAAAAGTAAGAAAATAGGAGAGTTAAAAGGTAGATAAATAGGTATGATAGATGATGATTCTATTCTTTTTTTTTTTGCTTTTTTTCTTTTTCTAATTTTTTTTTATAAAAGTATTTGACTTGTAAAATTAATAACCAATATAGACTATTAATCTCTATTGTGAAGGTAACTATAATAAAAAGCACACACTATGTAATAAAATTAAAAAAAAAATTAAAAAAAATAAAAAATAACCTTCCGTCCAAACACGAAAAAATGATAAATTCAATAAATGAACAAATGAAAATAATGAAAATAATGAAAATAATGCCAGAAACGTAAGAGACATAATAAAAAAGAAAATAAATGGATATAACAGAACTATATATAAGATAATAAATGTAAAAGGGGGAAGAGAGGGAAGGGGGAGTAAGGGGTAAAGTAAAGTAAAGTAAAGTAAAGTAAAGTAAAATGCAAACACGGAGAGAGAAGAGAAACAAAACAAAATGTATCGAAAAAAATTAGGTAATAATAATTGAGAAAAGGGGTAGGAAATTTAAACATCAAATGTATGTATATGTTTAATTATTATTATAATCAGCAAGAGAGTAATTTATTAATTTTCATAAAATTCCACATTCTTTTTTGCAAATTCCATTGAATCGCTAACTTGTTGATTGTTTAAACCATGTCTGAATCTTAAATGTCTTGTTAAAGCATCACATCTAGAAAATGTTTTATTACTAAAAAATTCACCATTTTTAGTATTTAATCCACAACCTGCACTATTCTTCAATTTTTTTGTAATATGAGAATTTGCATTATTTGAATTTGAATTTTCTAATGATTCAGTTGAATTTCTATAGTTTGCATCAATAACAATTTCATTATTTGGCTCTAAACTATTTTTTCTTCTCAAGTCATCTTCACAAAACATACATCTGTAATAAGATCTTTTGGTGGCATGAATTGTATTCTGATGTCTAATTAAATCATATGGCCTTGAAAATTTCTTATTACATGGTAAACCAGTTTTTGGATTATTAATTAAACAAACATGATCATCATCATCTTCACCATTTGCAGAGGAGTTAGAAGAAGTAGAAGGAAAAGAATTAGATTGAAGAGTTTCAGTTGAAGATTTGAGTTTACGTAAAGTTGGTGAATGAATTTGAGGGAGAGGAGATTTTTTAGTATTGACTAAAGTTGGTTTTTGTTGAGTTAAAACTGATTCTCTTCTCTGTTCAAAAGCAGGGGTATATAATTCATCATCTTCATCATCATCATCTTCTTCTTCACCAGACAATTCGTCATCATTATCATCCATTATCGCATCTTCGTTTTCATCAATATCACTTTCAATGTATAAATTTTCAGTGTTTGGCATCATCATATTTGGTTTTTCATTAAAATTTGAGAAACCAAATTGTTGGAAACCACAAGATATCAGATCTCTTGGATTAATTGTTTGAGCAGGTTCAGGTAAAGAATATAAGGAATTAATGCCATCAGAAACTCCAGAATTTTGATTTTGATTTTGATTTTGATGTTGATTTTGATCATTTTGATCATTTTGATCATTTTCAGTTTTGAAATAATCTTCATCATCTAAATCACCACCAAATGAACTTTCAGAACTCATATCATCTAAATCCATTTCCATATCATCCAATTTATTTGGATTATCATCATCTTCTTCATCTTCCTCTGAAAATTCTTCTTCTTCTATATAAAAGTCAGGTTTAAATATATTCAATTCATTTGAAGGATTCAGAGGTTTTGAAGAGATATTGAATTGTAATAATTCAGGAAGAAGTGACTGTTGATCAGAATTAGCATGGTCATAAATATAATAATTATCTTGAGGTATAACAACAACATCATCTTCTTCTTCTCCTTCATTACTGTAAACTTTATTTGAGGGATTGAAAGGAACATCATGATTTGATGCCATACTATTGGATCTATCGGAGTAAGGATTAGGTGTAGCGTGAGAGTAATTATTTGGTTGTAATTCATCTGGGAAAACGGAATTTGCGAAAAGGGAAGGATTAGCATAAGAATTATAAATATGATCCAGCTGACGGGAAGGGGAAGGTAAAGATTGGATATTTTGATTATTTATAAGGTTTGAATCAATTGAAGAATATTGACGAGGATCATCTAAAGCTTGAATAGATTGTAGCATTGAATCTTGAGACCCATTTAAATGTAAATATTGATTTAAATCGATATTACTTGAATTTTGGGATTGAGAACGTTCACGTTGTTGTTGTTGTTGTTGATGAAGTTGAGAAACTTGTTGAGCACAAGTTGATGAATGTGATTGAGAATTTGGCATAGTGTATAATTCGTCTTCCATAATATCAGTTAAAGTACGTTTTTATAGTGAAATCATAATTTAACAG
>PPKY03000076.1:0-28829 GCA_003706315.3 Ambrosiozyma oregonensis (nom. inval.)
TGAACAGCTTAAAATTAGGATCATCTCCAAGTTCATGCTTCTCATTCACCATAAATATCAACCCAATGAGCTTCTTTTTTAAAGTGAAAGGAGAATCATCCTTGTGAAAAGTAACCTTGGCAAACTTTACCTTGATTTGTTCTTTTTCTTTTTCTTCTAAATTTGTACCACTTTCAATTTTTTGAATACGCTGATCTTTTTCCTCAATAAGTCTAAACCTGTAGACAGATATGTTGAAAGAATCTGTCAATATTATGTACTCAGTCATACACATCAAGCTGTAACCGTAAATTTGTAGAAGTATACTTTTGTAATTCTCATTTTCAATGTTGAATCTAGTGATATCAAACTTTTTCAGTTCAATTGGTAAAATGATGCTTCCTCGTTTTTTAAAAGCAAAGTCGACTTTGATGCTTCCATAACTGGCCCCAGTTCTGTTTATCCAGTCAGGTAATATAAGTTTTAGATTATCTGAATGTAATTGATCAGCAAGTTCCAATGATGTATCAAGTAGAGCAAGAATTTTAGCAACATCACCACCGATATATGCTTCAAAAGCTTTAGTAAAATGAGCTTCGGGTGAATTCAAAAATAGCAAAAAGCGAGAATGTAGTGGTATGGATGTTTGAATTTTTTCCCTTTTCCTTGCTTGTTCAATACTGGTATCATTGTGTATAGAACTCAAAAATTGGTTGAATTTTCCCAAAAGCAATTTATCATCAAAACCCAAGAAAGACTCCGGATTATCAAGTTCTTCAATAAACTCCACTGGTTTTATTAATTTTGTGATGTTATTGGATGAGCCTACCGAACTTGTACAAGTATTTTTACTTGTACTGATGAATCTATCTTTAAAAATATCATCAGAGTCTATTGGTCTTTTTGATGAGATAAACTTGATTTGCCTAATAGGAAGTAGTAAGACCAAACGATGCCAATGTTTAATTAATAAATTGAAATCTATACCTTCATTAATAATACGCATGAAAGTAAAAGGGGATTTAATACTTGCAATAAGCTCTTCAAAGTTATTGGAATCGTCTACTGGAAAGTTAGAGTAACCATTTGTCAAATCAGAAGGAAATGTAAAACTGTTATTATCTGGTTGCCCTTGTTCTCCTTGTTCCCCTTGAGATATTGCTACTTTGAATAACTGGATAGCAATATTTTGGTAATCTTGAGCTTGGTAATTGGTTTCTGACATAGTAATAATTATAGGATATAAGTTGCTAAAGGTGTAGGGTTAGTCCAGGAAATGAAGTAAGTGAAGCAATTGAAGAAAAATAAGAGGAATGTGAAACCCCTTTTGTTTGACTTTTGATTCGTTTTTGTCGCACTAAGAAAATTTCTTAGTATATACACTATACACTATACAAAGGTATGTAGATCTATAACTTTCATTCAATTCCACTAAACAGATTGAAATACTCGAGATCTATATACCTAAAAGCAAAAGCAAAAAGAAAGCCAATTTCAGGAAAATAGGAGTATAAATTGACACTATGTTTATGTTTGTATTACGCCATCATGTACCCAGCTAATTTGGTCCTTAATGCGACGCGTCGATCGATCATTTCATGGGAGCTCATCAGCGTTCTTGAAAGAAACAAGTTTGATTTACGAGAACTCATTTGTCACTACACAGTTACGAACTTGGACTTACTCTATATTTATTCCAAGTATCCTACTATATATAAATTAGAAGGAACCACATACAGCATTTGTGTCAGGATTGAGCCTGGCCAGCACTCAACGGCGGTTTTCTCAAAGTTCACCAGCGATTTGAGTGGTCACCCTCCCATAGTAACTTCGTTTTCCAAATTTCTCACATTGCTGGTGAACTTCCATTTGAACTAAAAATTTTTAGCGGAACTCACCAAGTTTTAAGAACTAACAGTGATCATTAATAGAGAATGGTCTGTAATTCTATTATAAACTGGAAAAAGTCGATAGAGCGAGAAAATGGACATGCAAAAAATTACACATAGTTATATACTTATCATCCTTTTTTTCCATTAAGATCAAATAGTAGCACTAAAGAACTTATATGTTTTTCAAATAAGTACTTAGGATTGATTACCTCAGGTGAAAGAAAATGGGGCGGGTAAATAAAGGTATATGTTAGGAGCGCCATCTTGTCTTTACACTAGCCACAGAAAAAGACTTGCAATTTAAGTTTCTGAGACAAAAAAAATGCGAATTGTAGTTCTTATTGATTACTCTTGTTGATTATTCTTACCTACCATACAACCACCCCAGTGATATTACAAGAGCCATGCAGCAGTGATGCAATATGGAATATCCAGAATTAAGAAGAGACATTTTCCTTCATCAGAACTGGAAGTCGGAACCAAGAGAAGGCTGTTAGATGATTTAGCCAATCTAAGTTTAGTCCAATTATCGCAGACTGATTCACTTCAACAATCTCCAACACAGAATTCAAGATCTGGATCACCTTTTGAATCTCCCTCTTTTGACCCATTAATATACAACAGCAATCTATTACGACAAGAAGATCCAAATAAAATCGTCATTTGTGATATAGATAATTTTTTAAGAGATAATCCTGATGTATCGAATGAATTCATTGGAACTACTGAGCCAATCGATGATCTCTCTAATATTTCTTTGGATAAATTAGTAATACCTATGGTTGAACCAAGTACCACTAATGACTTTTTAAAAACCATATTTCAAAAGATTTTCAAAAGAAGATTGAAAATTAACGATAAAAGTAAAGAAATACAAATAGGTGAGCTTTATTATGAACAATATATTTCAAAATATTGGGCATTGATAAAATATGTTAATCCACAAAAATTAGTTTTTGACCAATACCTTAAATGGCTGAATTCTCAAATTATCAGAGGAAAATCTGAAAAATATAATGATAGATTTCTAATGAAGTTTGAATATAATAGTGATGATAATAATAATCAATGGGAACAATACACCTCTAGTTATGGTTCATATTATCAACCTTTTTCTTCCAATATTTTTCTTGAAAATGATCACAATATGAATTTATCTGAAGAGAATGATATCATCTTCAATAATGAAGAACATAGTGAGGATATTATTATGCAAGAATAAGATTATTCATCCAAAAATTAGATTTTATATTTTTATAATTCTGGTTATGCTCAATTTACAGTACTATTTATTAGGTACCAATATTGTAGTGAGTATAACATTTCGTAAATATAACTAACTGAAGACGAATAAATTTTTGAAATTTACAAGGCCATGCAACATGCAAGGAGTATGAAAGGTGCGCCGATTATAATTTGAAATTTTGACGTTCCAAACAGCAGATGACAGCAAAGAATTTGAGTTTGTTTTTACATTTTAATAAACAAGCCCTCAAATACGACCAAAATTCAATCATGGAATCACTTATACCCAAGTCATATTCAGAACTACAAGAGAGATTTCCACATATTGGGGGAATCATTTTGGCAATTTTATCATGGTTTTCATTTTCATTATTAATCAACTTATATAACAAATGGATGTTTTCAGATCCCACCCTTGACTTTAAATTTCCTATTCTTATTACTGCAATTCATCAACTTATATTATTTTCACTGAGTTGTCTTACTTTATTTTTAAGTCCAAAATTTAGATTAAACTACGTTGAAGACTCACTTGTTGGAACAGCACCCGGAACGGTTGAGAAACTGAGCTACTTAATTAAACCTCAAGTTTATATAACTAAAATATTACCGTGTGCTCTAGCATCTGCTGGTGATATTGGTCTAGGAAATAGCTCACTAAAATATATAACTATTTCATTATACACTATGTTAAAAACAGCAGCATCACTAATCTTTACTTTGTTCTGGGGTTTTACTTTAAGATTAGAGAAAGTTACATTAAAGCTTTTTGTTATTATTACAATCATGACATTATCTGTTATTATGCTAGTTTATGGTCAAGATGAAAATGAAATACCAGAAACTATCCAAGAAGAAGTGGAAGAACTCAAAATAAGGTTCTTCAAAAGGGCATTCACTCTGACTACTAGAGAGGATGAAGAATTTAACGATACTAATCCTAACGAGTCTATAGGAGAAGAACTTTATTCAAATGCTCACCCAGCAGTTAACTATATTATAAACTCATTATCTAGTAGTAGCGCATTGGCCCTAGGATGCTTTTTGGTCTTATTTGCGTCATGCCTATCTGGTTTAAGATGGGCTCTAACTCAAATAGTTTTAAGAGGTAGTAGATATGCCAAAAATCCAATTTTAACTATTTTCTACTTATCACCAGCTACGAGTTTAACATTGTTGATTATGGGTTATCAAATGGAAGGTATTGGCAATTTTATTAATGCAAAGATTTGGGCTGAGTATGGATTTTCTATGGCTTTAGTAATGATATTATTTCCTGGTATTTTGGCCTTTTGTATGACATTATCACAGTTCTTTGTCTTACAATATGCCCCTCTATTAACACTGTCTATTGCAGGTATACTCAAACAATTAGTTACTATTTTTCTGGGATGGTTAATATTTGGAGATAAATTGAACTTTGTGAATGTGATTGGTCTTTTATTAACCTTAATTGATTTATTCTGGTATAATCTATATAGATTAGAACAATCATCTACAATTATTAACAATTCTACAGGATCAGGTAGTGAAAGCCTTTCTCGTGGTACACCAAGCTCTGAAACAACCAGGCCAATCGAATTAGAAGATCAAACTCAAAATAATAATCAGAAATTATTGGTCAATACAAAAAAGACTGAAAAGTTGGTCTCTGAAAATACTTTCACTTCCGCATGAATGTATTTTTTTGTGTAAAATATGTATATTAAGCCAGTTAATAACTATCTAAAGTTATATTTGTTGAATAACTTCACACATTTCAACAATAAATTAAAATTAAATTTAAAATGAAAAAAATAAAAGACACTTATTGTATTTTATAAAAATTATGAGAAATTAAAAAAATATAGCTTTCAGTCGAAAAAGATAAGGCCAAATGAACACATACAAAAGTTCATGATTTCTGAGAGAGATAAGGCGGATGAAGTCCGTTTTGCCTATTGTTCGCACTTTAGCCTGCGTGATTTGTTTCCTATTTGTTTTCTACTCTGGAAAAGAACCAACCAATTACTCCACACACCTTCTAATAAAAATGACATTACTTCAAAGTTCAGCCTGATATCTGAATAATACCCTACTTTATTTTAACGTGTATATAAAACACGCCTGGTTTTCAATCCCTTGAAGAAAATTTTCACAGTTGATATATCTTTTATATAGAAGTTGACGTTTAACCAAGAAATATCGGATAGATTCTTTTTTCCTTTGCAGTTCAACTTTTTCCTGTACTTTGAGTATCTAACTAAGAATTATAAAATAAAGGGAATGCTTTCTAGAACAACTAGTAGACAAAGCAGGACTTTGTCTTTCAAAAGATCAAGAGCTCTCAGTGGGTTCGCTTTGGAAGATTCACGACCAACTTTAGACCAACATACTGATTCTTTATTACACTATAATGAAGAATCTTTATTAATTCAAGATGAATCAAGTAGTCGTAGATATTATCAGACGATTTCGGATAGTGAATCAATTGAAATTGAAAGTGGAAATACTAATAGTGGTCCAATAACTGGAGAACAAAAAGTTCTGATTTCTCCTTTTAAAGTTAGAGTTATTGCATTATGTTTGTTTGCTAATGTTTTTTTAGCATCATTGGATTCAACAATGGTTGCTACGTTACTAACGGTAATGGCTTCTGATTTGAATCAAATGTCAAATATATCTTGGGTTGTTACAAGTTATTTGTTATCATGTGCTGCTTTTCAACCCTTATTTGGGAAATTATCTGATGTGTTTGGAAGAAGAGCTATTGTTTCAATCTGTACATTTTCATTTTCAATTGGTTGTCTGATTTGTGGTATTTCTCAAGATTTTTGGTTATTAGTGTTTGGGAGATTTTTAGCTGGTATTGGTGGGGGTGGGTTTGGGGTGATGTCTTCGATTACTTTAAGTGATTTAATTCCACCTAGTCAAAGAGGTGTTTATCAAGGTTATATCAGTTTATGCTATCAATCGGGTGCTGCTTCTGGTGGATTGGTTGCTGGGTTTTTCCAACATTATTTGGGTTGGAGAATGGCATTTTTGATTCAAGTTCCACTTTCTATGATCACTGGAATGATGATTCAAGTTTTTTTCAAAGTTCCTGCTGGTACTCCAGGTAGTGGTTTACAAGGTGGTTCTGTATGGAAAAAACTGAAAGCTTTAGACTGGACAGGCACTTTTCTTTTGGTCTCTTCAATTTTTGGTTTACTGTTGGCAGCATCTCTGGGAGGTAAGGAGATCACTTTTGAGAGTACAGAATTCAAACTTTTAGCTTTAATATCTATATTTGGTCTGGCAGCTTTTTATTTTTACGAAATGAGAATTGCAAAAGATCCAATATTGACTATGACCTTGTTACGTAATAAAACAATTCTTCATACTTCTCTAGCTGGGTTTTTCTTAGAAGTGACTGCAACTTCGTGTTTCTTTTATTTACCATTTTATTGGACAAGTGTTAAAAATTTGACACCGCTAGAAGCTGGAGAAAGACTTATTCCTAGTACTTTCACCACTGCAATGTCATCACTTTTCGCAGGATATGCTATTAAAAAAACTCTTAGAACCAAAACCCCACTTTATTGGAGTTCAATATTTTTAACCTTAGGTGCTTTTTACATTTTTCGATCTTCTGTTGATGATTTACCATTTAGAGATTATATTGTCAGAATCCCTCAAACTATTGGATCATCTAGTAATTTCAACTTTTTATTAGTTTCATTAGTTGCTGCTGTTTCTAATAAAGATCAAGCTGTTGCAACATCTATTCAATATGCTTTCAGATCAAGTGGTTCAACATTAGGAGCATCATTAAGTTCTGCCGTTTTAGAATATGGTTTAAGATTTTATCTAAATCGTAACTTTGATGTTTTAAAAAATATCCCTGAAGAATATAAAGATCAGCTAGAAGTTATTAAAAATAAAGCACTTGGAGATCCCAAATTTGCTTTTGACAAGGCACCTGAATTTTTTAAAAATCCAATTATTGGTTCATACGATTCTGCTTGTCATGCTGTGTTTGTTTTTATTATTATAAATGCATTTATTACTGTTGGATTTAGTTGGGCTACTCCTGATCATTATTTAGGTTAGGTTAAACTTTATTTATCTTTCTTCCATTCGCCATGTGTATTATTTCTTTTCTTTTTTGAAAATATTGAAGATAATTAAGCATATATGTATAGGTAAAAAATCAGGTAAAATAGATAGAATCTAATTTTTAATCGAGTTGTTTGCACCTGTGTTACCGGGATGCATGTGGCGATAATGGCCCGTTTTAAGCTCACACGACCGACCACTTTAGTATCTGGATCCGGATGTGGAAATTTGGAAATTTGGCTTTCCACTCCTTCTCATTTCTTTTCGAATTTCAATTTACTTTAATCTTTTATGTTTTTTTTTTTGACCCGTTCAACAACACATTCACATTCTAGGTTACTAAGACTATAAACTATTCCTTTTATTATTTAATATGGTTGAGATATCTCATAAAGGACCCAAGTTAAGCATTTATAACTCAAAAATGAAATCTGTTTACTTGGTTTTATTGTATTTCTTATCATTATATATTGCAAAAAAGGCAACTTATCATGTTATGAAACCAAAAATAAGTAATTTACTAGGAAATGAACTGAGTAAATTCCAAAAAAAGTATCCGTCTTCCGCAAAAAATTCAAATCCTTTTGATGCTTCAGTTACTGAAAGAAGGTTGACCCACTATTTTCCTAATACAAATGCATCAAGTACAGGTGAATTTGTTATTCCAAAAACAATCTATCAATTTACAGATTTGCCAATACCTAGTTCTGAATTACCTTATAAAGAAGATTTAATGAAAAGATGGAATATTATGAATCCAAATTATGAATTGAAAACATATAATAAAGAACAAATTGATGAATTAATTAAAATTAGTTTTGAAAAAACCATTCCAGAAATATATGAAACATATTTAAATTTCCCTCATGATTCTTTAAAAGCTGATTTTGCAAGATATATTATGTTATTTTTATATGGAGGGATTTATTCTGATTTAGATTTATATTCTGAAATTCCAATTGATTCTTGGTTTGATACAAATAGAGAAGTTGGTTTCGTTACTGGATTAGACTTTGATGAAAATGATAATTGGAGTGGGCATCCTACTAGAGTTCAATTTTCTCATTGGTTTTTTAAGAGTGAAGCAAGACATCCAATTTTATCAAGATTAATTTCAGATATTGTTAGAACAAGTTTTAATTCTAAAATTGATTCAAAAGTTCCAGCTGAATTAAGATCATACAGGTATGAATCTAAATGTAGCTTTAGTAGTGATCAAGCTTGGACTGGAGGTCAAAAATTTACTGAAGTTATATTTCATTATTTAAATACTTTGAAAAGTCCAAATATTTTTGATTTAAATCCAATAAGAAAATTTAATCATGTTAAAGGGCCTGAAAGAATTAGAAATGGTACTGTTATTGATTATACCATTGCATCTGGATTAGAAAAGCCTTTAGTTATTCAAGATGTTATAATTTATCCTCAAAGATCTTTTAGAAATGGTGATAATTGTGATGGTTGGTGTTACTTGAATAAATGGAAACATTAAGTTTTTTCCAGTCAATTTTGTTAATTAATATATATTTTTTTTTAATTTTTTTTTTTAAAAAATTTTATCTTAATTCAATTTAAATTCAATTTTAAATAAATTTTTCTGTTGTTTATAATTTATATCGAATTAAACTAATTCAATTTTTTGAAAGAGAAAAATAAAAAGGCGTCCGGATTGCAAGGGGTTTTTTATCACAATCAGAAATTAAATTCCGAAATGGATAGGTAAATTTTGCTGGGACACGCCAATGGATTAAGTAAATTCCAAAGATGGAAAAATAACAAATAACGAAACGAAAATGTAAATGTAATTGTTTACTTATTTCCTTGTTCTTTCTAGTTATACTCAGTTTTAAAAGAAGGTTATTGTGACGAGTGATGATGTTTGATTCATTTAGTACAACAACCAAATTTTTCCTATTTTTTGGATGGTTAAGTTCAATATTTTTAGTCCAACTTTATGAGGTTGAAAAACTTAAACAACAACCAGATTTATTAATATTAGAAGAAATTCAACGTTTTAGAAATAAATATCCGGGTACATCATCTGGTGCTAATCCATTTGATGTTGTTACAACAGAAAAAAGACTGGCTAAAGTTTTACCATATGATAAGAATGAAATGAGTTCAATTCCAACAAATATTTATCAAATTTGGTTAGGTGATAAAGAGTCTACATTTACTGATACAGAATATTATAGAAGATGGCATGAATATAATCTTGGATATAATCATACTTTTATACATGATTCTCATATTGAAATGATGTTTCTTGATAAATATAATGAAGTTCCAGAAGTCATTGAAGCATATCATTTATTACCTACAGTTATTTTGAAAGCTGATTTTGCGAGATATTTACTAGTTTTAGCTTATGGAGGTACATACAGTGATACAGATGTTTGGGTTAAACAACCTGTTGATTTATGGTTTGATGGTAGACGTAATGTTGGATTTGTTGCTGGTATTGAAGATGACCGTAATAATGATGATAGATGGGGGTGGAAATCTAGATCTATTAGATTACAATTACAACAATGGCTGGTGAGAAGTAAACCCCATCATCCAATTATGAGAAGATTAGTCAGTACAATTATATCAACTACATTTCAAGCTAAACTTGATAATAAAAAAGCTTGGTGGCATACATTTGGATTTGATTCTTGTGATGGTATAAATATTATGATTTGGACAGGACCACAAGTTTATACTGACATTATTTATAGTTATTGGAACTCATTAGTTAATCCAACTATTATTGATGTTAATCCGATAAGAATGAAGAAAGAGATTTATGGACCAGAAAAAAAACCAGGAAGCGGGATTGATTGGAAGATTATTACAGAATTGGATGCACCAATGATGATAGATGACACTGTTGTTTATCCATTCAGAACACTTAGAGAAGCCCCAGAAAGTTGTAGCGATTATTGTTACGTTCAGCATCATTATGAAGGAACGTGGAAGGGCGAATAATTTTAAAATAATATATAATTAGATAAATTAGATAAATTAGATAAATTAGATAAATTAGATAAATTAGTATTATGATAGTGATTAACCAATGTAAAGTCTGTTACGTAATGCATGATGTAAGAAAAAAGATTTTCGTCTTGTGGCTCGAACAAAGGAAGTAAAAAGCAATTCCGATGCAGTCACACGATTAAGGTGAAAAGTAAGGGTAAGTGTTATTAAACTCAGCTAATCTGATGTCTGATCAGTGGTGTTTGAATCCATCTGATGTGAGATAGACATGTATTTCAGCAGAGTTTTGTGGTTTTTACTAACGTAAGTAAAAAATTGAAATCTTGAATTACAGAGGAGAAGTGGCGTGTCTGTGGCTTAGCAAGACTGCACCTGCTAATTATGCTCAATTCGCCACTTGCTTGTTTGCTTCTGTTTCATTTCACCTTTTAGGTTTCCATTTCATATAATCATTTTTGTTTTTTTTTGTTTTTTGTGGTTTTACTTCTTCCAGTGTTGCAACAAAGTTATATTAATTTACTGTCTCTCTTCTTTTGTTCTTATTCAAGGTCCTTCCCCCATTGTCTGTTCCTCCTTCTTATCATATATGAATAACATGTCTGATATAGTACATCGTTTAGCATATGGTGCAAGGCACATTAAAGACTTGTTTTTATCAAAGAAAAAATCAATGTTACTTATCTATGTTTGCTTGTTAATAGTTTTGTTTTTACCATCTGCAACTTTTATTTACTATCAACCTGTACAAGATAATCATGAAATTATAGATGAAACTACTCTTAAAGTAGCTCAAACTTTCAATATGCAATTACTTGGTAATATTGTATTACCGCCAAAAGAATTGATCCTGGATTCTAATAAAGAATTTGATTTTGATACTAAATTTATTTTTGATCCAAGACTACCTGTGGCGATTTGGTTAGAAAAATTAAAATTTCATTTAATTGAAAATAAAGGAGTTTTAGATCCATCTTTTACTATTCCATTTTCTTGGAATGACTGGATTGATTTGAAAACAAAATTACATTCTTTTGATCAAAAATATCTTGATGATTGGATGTCTAAGGATGATCACAAAGATTCTGAATTTAAAGATTGGACTTTAGATAGATTATATAATATGAATTGTGAACAGTTTGCTCATTTTTTTGAAGTTCAAAATTATCATGAAGATAGTTATAAAATGGACTGTTTGAATATTGATCCAAATTTTGCTAATACTCTCTATAAAAGCTATCCATTCAAATTCTCTGGTTTTAGAGCTGCTGAAAGACGGATGACTGAAGTTGGAAGAATTTTATATGGTTCTTCTTATTTATATACGACTGCTCCTCCTCCTGATAGAATTCATTTTGTTGGTGCTGGTTTTGAAGATTCAACTGTTATTATCAAAACTCAGAAAGATCCTGAAACTTTAGAATCTTATATATATCATAGAGATGGACAATTGTTTTCGATGTTAAGAGATGTTTTTTATAAAGAAGCCCAATTAACTAAATCAAATGCTGAAACTGTTTATAAAAAGGGTTTAAGGATTGATAATTTAGTTAGTGAATTGAAAACTCTTTTCAATACTGATCCTGAAAAGCAAACTTATTTAGATAATTCAAACTTAATTTTTGATGATTCTTATATAATGAAATCTGATGAAGATATTGAAGTTATGAAATCAATTCATCTTACTGAAGATGATTTTATTTGGGTCCAAGAAGATAGAATGAATGATTTAAAATCTTCAGTTGAACAAATTAATAAAAAATATCAAAGTAGAAGTATAGATGAATCTTTAGATTCAAAATTATTGAAAACAATTCAAAACGAATTAGATGTTTATGAAGCAAATGATAATAGACATCCAAAACATTTACAAGAAGCAAAAATTCAAGGTGATTATAGAGGTGATCATTATGACTGGAGATTTTTCAATGGTAGAGAAATTCCTGAACTTTATAGAAAAGCAAATATTCATAGATTAGGTAGAGCTTGGTTAAGATTTTGTTATCAATCTGGTATTACTACTTTTGTTGCATATGGTTCTATGCTTGGTTGGATTAGAAATGGTTTAACTTTACCTTGGGATGAAGATATTGATGTTATTGTTACCATGTCTTCAATGTATCAATTAGTTAGAAATCATAATAATTCCCTTATTGTTGACGTTTCTTCTCAAGATCAATATGCTGCTGGTATTGGTACTTACTACTTAGATATTGGTCCTTCATTTTTCTCTAGAAATAAAGGAGAAGGTAATAATGCAATTGATGGTAGATTTATTGATACTAAATCCGGTATGTATATTGATATTACTGCGGTTGCCTGGACTGAAGATTTTCTAGATGGTTCTTTCCATGTTGATTCTGCTCAAGCTACGATCATTGATCCTTTATTTGGTATACATATGGAACAAGCTGAAGATAAAGATAAATATTGGAAAGAAATGGAAACTAAAGTTAGAGAATTACAAAATAAGAAGCAATTGTACCATTGTAGAAATAACAATCCTTATGGATTTGATGAATTGAAAACTATGGTACCAGCAATGTTTGAAGGTGTTAGAACCCATATCCCTCATAATTTTGAAAACATATTAAGAAGAAAGTATCCAGGTGCTTTAGATAAAACTCATGAACCTGGGCACACCTTTAAAAATTGGTTAAGACTTTGGGTTAAAGATTCAGAATGTCCAGGAGATGATCATGATGGTGAAGATTGTAAAGATGAAGATGTTCAAGAAGAGTTCAAAAGAACAAGAAAATACACAGCTAAACATTTGGATTTAATCAAAGATGCTGTTAATAATGAATTACAAATTGATTCTGAAACCGTTCCTATGCGATATGATGAGTTTTTAATTGAATATGCAAGATACTTGAATGCAAGATTAGATTAATCTCCAACTCTTATCTGCTTATTGTGTCTGTGTTTTAGTATATACTTTTTTTGTTCTTTCCATAAATTTGATTGTCGTTACTAGCAATTGCTTTTTAACTTGCTTACTTGGATTTTTTGTTATCTCTTTCTGTTACTCTTTTTAGAAGGTTTTGTTTACATCATATTTTTCTTCTTATTTCTTAGGTTTTTAGTTCTCGTGTTATGTTTTTCGTATTTCATATATCTATATTTTTATTTTGTCCTTTACTTCAAGATTCTTGTTTTTTTCAAGTCTCTTATTTTAATTTATGTACATAAATATAAATCATTTTGCATTTTACATATTTAGAAACATCCTCTGGTGTACTA
Organism: Ambrosiozyma oregonensis (nom. inval.); assembly: GCA_003706315.3. Lineage (NCBI taxonomy): Eukaryota > Fungi > Ascomycota > Pichiomycetes > Pichiales > Pichiaceae > Ambrosiozyma > Ambrosiozyma oregonensis (nom. inval.). The sequence goes on from PPKY03000076.1 coordinate 13,413, forward strand.
ACAATTTGCAAAAAATAAAAATAAAAATAAAAATAAAAATAAAAATAAAAATAAAAATAAAAATAAAAATAAAAATAAAAATAAAAATAAAAATATAAATAAAAAACTAGTTTCCATCAATTGTTATATGACCAACACAATATGAAAAATACAAAATAAAAAAGATCCAAAAAAAAAAAAAATTAACCAACCATAACAAAAAACTAAAATTATTTTACCTTGCAAATTCAAACTATTAAAGATGATCTTAAAGTAATATCCTTTTGTTTATCTCTATAATCCAAGTAGGATGCGATTAGAGTACATAACAACCCGATGCAACTAATAAAAACAGTAAAACTAAACCCTAAATGATACTCTGGTGCATCTTTTGGATTCCAAACAATAATTTGTAACCAAGAAGAAGTAAAATATGCTAACGTATTTGTTGCAAAAATCAAAGATCCCCTTTTATATTCATCATTTATTAACAATCTATTAATCCATGAAAATATTAATGGTGGTGGTGTTGTATGTGGTACGCCAATGATAAAATATGACAACCAATGCAACCATTCTGGAATATTCCATTTAACTAGTAATGAATTTCCAAAAATTATTATAATGAATACAATGGATATGAAAAAATGATTTTTTTCTCCATTTCCAAAATAGTCATTAATATATGATATTGATAATGACATAATCAGTGCCAATGAGCTTATAATAGAAGGATAATAATTATATGAAGATGAAGGTAAATTTAAATCATATTTCATCCATGTCTGAAAAGTAGGCTGACCAATGGCCCAGCCTGAATGATGATAACAAAGAAATAAAACTGGAAAGATATAAATATGCCACGTATTAAATAAGTTTTTGTAAGAAGAATTAATAGGAATGGAATTTCTTCTATTTCTTCTTGATCTCTCCAATGCAATCATTTTATCTTCATCTGAGAAGTACCATACATCTGTTGTCGATGGTGTATTAGGATTTGACCATAACGTATATAACCCAATTGGAATAGAGATGATAGCATCAAAAATGAACATACATTTAAATGGCTCAAGAGAAGAATCTTTAAAAGTTTCTAAAAGAAACTGTTGTAAAGGTCCTGATATAATTCCTGCTAAACTTGCACTAACATAAAATAGAGATGATCTTTTGGTCATCTCCTTGGGAGAATACCAAGAACCTATAATATATGATACTGTGGGGAAAAAAGCAGCTTCGAACAATCCCACAAGAAATCTAATAATATAAACTCTATTAATTTGTCCTTCATTACATGAAACCATTGAAAATGTTAAAAAGGCCCAACATATCTCTAGTGTTCCCAAATATACCCTTGCATTAATTTTATGTAATAGGTAATTTGCTGGAAAAGCACCTAAAATATAACCAATGGTCCATGAAGATAGCATGTAATTATACTCATTTTTCTCCATACGATAATATTCTTTCATACCATTAAGGTATGCAGTTGAAATATTTGATTGATTTAAAGATTTGATAAAATATCCTAGCATTGCACTGGATAGCAAAAACCAATCCAATTTGAACAGAAATGATTGTTCTTTCTGGTCATATCCATCCCACAAAAATTTAAATATCTTAGATTGCTTTCTTCTTTCATTAAGTTCTTTCGACCCAACAAAATCTGCTTCTAAATCAAGGTATGGCAACTCTGTTATCTCAATTTCATATTCGGATAGCTTCGGACTCTGCAGTCCAGTTTGATCTTGGTTTTGATTTGTAGTTCTTGTTGCTAATGACATGTAATCACGGTTAATGGCAGTCGTCACCATTTTGAGCTTATCCTATATCCAAATTGTTAAAATATCATTTGATTAGCTAAAATTCAAACGGATGATCTTGGATAATAGGATTCGGCTTTATTATATACTTGAGATAATAACTGGGGCATTCGGAAGGGTTAGTTGTTTTTATATTAAAGTAAACAAATGAAAAACGTGAAATCAATACCACAGTGCGCCATCTGAAATTGTGGCGTTCCTAACATTGGTAGCTGAAAAATGACTTGTAGATATATTGTCCTTTTCAGGATTGTGGTTATTTTAAGGAGTTGACAGGGGTATTCAAAATACATTCACTTACTAATCATTACTGCTACATATTATATTCCTAATTAATAATTAGATGGATTCAATTGAATTGAAATAAAAACTGAGATAGTACAAAAAGCCAAAAGGTATGTGATGCTAATAATAAAAGAGAATTGAAAGACAAGGTAAAGAGTAAATAAGCGAGTAATCTTCATAATATTAAGAGTGTGTAATGACTTTAGATACACCACTAAAGCCATAGTTTCCTTTAATTGAACAAGATCAAAATCTTGAGACTTAGGCAATCCAGAACCATATCTTTTGAGCAAAGTTAGTGGCAACTGGTTTAACATAATCCCTTTCTTCTTGCTCAGCTTGTTCCAATCCCGAGAAACAGTCAATTTCTTCAGGTGGTGCAAATAGTCTCCAATTTCTGAACCATAATGTATGTCCAACATATAATCCTAAAATAATTGGAAGAGTCACATAAGCAGCAACAAAATCTGAAGCATTGAAATCAAAAAACACTGCATAACCATTGGTCAAAGAAACAATTGAAAAGAAAATTAAACATGCGTAGGCTCCTGTAATTTGTAATTTCGGTCTATAAGTAACCCTATCATCTAAACCATGGTATTTTAAAGCCTTTCTGTATCTAATGTATGTCATGGAAATGAAGATCCAAGAAATAAATCCAGAAACGGTAGAAATATTGGAAAGCCAAGTAAACACAGTAGCTGACCCACTTGAAACATTTAAGAAAGCCAATAATGCAATAGCAGCTGTAACACCAACAGAAATCAGCGGAACACCATTTTTGGTACATCTGGCAAAAATTAAAGGTAAATCTCCTCTAACAGCCATAGAATGTAAAGTTCTAGATCCTGAGTATAAAAACGAGTTACCAGATGAATAAGCTGATGTAAGAATACATGCATTGACAATATGGTTTAAGACTTTGATTCCAGCATTTTGAATACCAATGACAAATGGAGAAGCAGCAGCACCACTGGCACCAGTTGAAATTGCAGACATCAAGCTGGAATCATTAGATGCAACAATAACGGAAATGGTCAATGGTCCAAAGAAGTAAAAGAACATTAATCTGTAGATGAATCTGCTAGCAGCTTTAGGTAAATTAACTCTAGGACCAACACTCTCAGCGGAAGCTGATGAAATTAGTTCAGGTCCAAGAATAAAAGCAAAACCGGCCTTAATAACCGATGTCCAACAATCTAAAAATCTACCCGTATTACCATGGGATAAATGTTCAACGAATGGACCAGGGTGGTTCCAATAGTGAAATCCTAAAACGCCATGTTGGTTTGGTCCACCACCAAAGAATAAAACAACACCTAAAATAATTAAACCAGTTGCAGTTATAAGTTTGATTGATCCAATCCAAAACTCAACCTCACCAAAATAATTAACTGATAGGAAATTTAAAAGAACAATGGAAACCCAAAATATAGCAATCCAACTATTATTAATAAAGCAATCTCAAAAGTTAGTATATCATGTTTTTGTGAAAAATTGTACGTATTAGTCCATTGAAATTGAACTCATTTTGAAAATTAAACTTACACAGCAACTGAAATTGATTCATTCCAATATTGAATAACAAATGAAGCAGCTGAGATTTCAGCAGGAACTAAAAATGCTTGGGCATAAAAAAGGTTCAAACCAGCAGTGAAACTTAATGATCTGTTACCAGTGTATCTTTCAACTAATGCATTAACAGTAACTTGTCCACTCAATGGAATGAAAGTAACCATCTCAGATAATTGATTCATAATTGACCAAACAAATATACATAAAATAGAATAACCTGTTAGTAAACCAGCAGGACCACAAGTTGATAAACCAGATCCTGATCCAACAAATAAACCAGTACCAATGGCACCAGCTAACGCTATGATTTGAATATGTCTAGACTTCAACCCTGCTTTAGTTTCAATATTATAACCTGGTCCATCATCTTGTTGGCTTGCGGACCCTTCGAAGATATCTATTTGTTCAACCTTTGATAGATCTTTTTCAGAACCTGAATAATCTAATTTTGAATTCATTGTCTGTTAGTTGAGTAGTGATGTTAAAATAAACATTAAATCATTGAAAGTTAATCAAAAGTATATGGAAGAGGATATGGGGTAACTTATATAGAGATAAGTTATGAATGTGAGTTGATGTGAAAGAATAATAAGGATCTAAAGAACGTATTGAAATACAATAAAGCTGGGTCTATCATCGTACATGACAAAAGATAAGAGATTAAAGCTAATCACTACATCAGCCGTGATTCTTGAAAATCTTTTGTTATCAAATAATCAAATATTTCAACAGAAAAATATGACAGTTCGAAAAACGTTTTGCTTGAAGAATACACAATGCCGCGGGCGGTACAAAAGAGTCGAGTCGATTTCTTGGGATGTCCTTGGCAAAGTTCAGAGTAGGTCCGCCCGATTCATTAGCGGGTAAGAATTCCAGTATACATATAGTCTCAATAGCTGAAAATATAGTAGGAGTTTTAGGTAGTTTATGGTGAATATTTTGAGCTTTGAGTTGTGTATATATTGATATTAGGTAAGTTACAACAAGCTTTGTCTTGGTTCCCTGTTCTCGAGGATGAACTTCGATCAAGGGTCCTGGAATAAGGGGCACTAAAAGACCCGGAACAGGTTTCCCGCCAGCAGGGAACAAAACGCCGTTAGCTTTTCTGGCTGAAAGTTGCCCAATCGGGGTGCGCGAGGAAGTGATTGGCTATTTTGGACATTTTGGGCCGTTTGGCCTGCTTGGTCTTTGCGGCACTCGCTTTAAAGTCCTGAATCTCGTACGCTAGCAGTGAAGAAAAGCGAGTGCTTCATAGATCATTGTCTACCACAACTTTCCACACAGCTTTAAGTGTAACCACTTGCAATCCTACTCTATGATGCCTTTAACTGTTATATATATTATATTAGGTCTCGTTTCATTTTAGGGCTTCTTCTTTATGCCTTCTTGACTATGTTTACCATAATTAATTCCTAACCACTAGACTAGGCTACTGTATTTTTCACATAGCATCTCACTAGCAAGGTTCTAAATAGGGTAACTCGTAGAACCATCTGCAGTTCGGCTATGGATCTAGATTATATCTTCTGAATTGTTAGGCGGAAAAGTTAGTTAACCTGAACAATTTATAATCAGTTTTTTTAAAACTATCTTATAGCGGAAAATTTCAATCTCCTACACATTATCGCGTCATCAATAATATATACCAGTAAAAGTAATCGATAAGTGAAGTATATAATTTCAAAATCGTCTGATTATTCTCGGGTATTGAATCAGTAAAATAATGGGTTAATGCGATTATCCTTTTACTGTAACGTAACCCAATAATTACAAAATTTGATGTAGTTAGCACTTTAGTTTGGCTAACAAATTGGAACAACTCGTGTTAAATGAATAAATGAAATCAAAAGATTAGATCTCATCAACTATCAAAAAAAGAGTTTAGTCACTGTTTTGAATACGTATCTATACTAGCCAACTTGAAAAAATAATTGTTTAATGCAATACTGAGAAAAGAAATATAATATATAAAAACTTGAAAAGGAATGAAAAAAAAGGGAATCCTAAGTGTAGATGATCAATAAACGGACATCAGACTCAGGCAATCCAGAACCATATCTTTTGAGCAATATTGGTAGCAACTGGTTTAACATAATCCCTTTCTTCTTGCTCAGCTTGTTCCAATCCCGAGAAACAGTCAATTTCTTCAGGTGGTGCAAATAGTCTCCAATTTCTGAACCATAATGTATGTCCAACATATAATCCTAAAATAATTGGAAGAGTCACATAAGCAGCAACAAAATCTGAAGCATTGAAATCAAAAAACACTGCATAACCATTGGTCAAAGAAACAATTGAAAAGAAAATTAAACATGCGTAGGCTCCTGTAATTTGTAATTTCGGTCTATAAGTAACCCTATCATCTAAACCATGGTATTTTAAAGCCTTTCTGTATCTAATGTATGTCATGGAAATGAAGATCCAAGAAATAAATCCAGAAACGGTAGAAATATTGGAAAGCCAAGTAAACACAGTAGCTGACCCACTTGAAACATTTAAGAAAGCCAATAATGCAATAGCAGCTGTAACACCAACAGAAATCAGCGGAACACCATTTTTGGTACATCTGGCAAAAATTAAAGGTAAATCTCCTCTAACAGCCATAGAATGTAAAGTTCTAGATCCTGAGTATAAAAACGAGTTACCAGATGAATAAGCTGATGTAAGAATACATGCATTGACAATATGGTTTAAGACTTTGATTCCAGCATTTTGAATACCAATGACAAATGGAGAAGCAGCAGCACCACTGGCACCAGTTGAAATTGCAGACATCAAGCTGGAATCATTAGATGCAACAATAACGGAAATGGTCAATGGTCCAAAGAAGTAAAAGAACATTAATCTGTAGATGAATCTGCTAGCAGCTTTAGGTAAATTAACTCTAGGACCAACACTCTCAGCGGAAGCTGATGAAATTAGTTCAGGTCCAAGAATAAAAGCAAAACCGGCCTTAATAACCGATGTCCAACAATCTAAAAATCTACCCGTATTACCATGGGATAAATGTTCAACGAATGGACCAGGGTGGTTCCAATAGTGAAATCCTAAAACGCCATGTTGGTTTGGTCCACCACCAAAGAATAAAACAACACCTAAAATAATTAAACCAGTTGCAGTTATAAGTTTGATTGATCCAATCCAGAACTCAACTTCACCGAAGTAGCTAACTGACAAAAAATTCAAAGCAACAATGGAAACCCAGAAAATAGCAATCCAACTATGTTAAGTTAAAAGTTAAAGAGTTAGTGTTAGTATATCAAATTTAAGAAAGAGATAGGCATAAAACTCCCACGCCTGAGCGGCTTAATAGGTGGGACATTTGCTCCCAAAAACGTGTCTTTTGAGCACACAAGTAAGTGTCAATATATAAATTAAACTTACACAGCAACTGAAATTGATTCATTCCAATATTGAATAACAAATGAAGCAGCTGAGATTTCAGCAGGAACTAAAAATGCTTGGGCATAAAAAAGATTTAAACCAGCAGTGAAACTTAATGATCTGTTACCAGTGTATCTTTCAACTAATGCATTAACAGTAACCTGTCCACTCAATGGAATGAAAGTAACCATTTCACATAGTTGATTCATAATTGACCAAACAAATATACACAAAATAGAATATCCTGTCAGTAAACCAGCAGGACCACAAGTTGATAAACCAGATCCTGATCCAACAAATAAACCAGTACCAATGGCACCAGCTAACGCTATGATTTGAATATGTCTGGATTTCAAACCTTGTTTAGTTTCTATATTATATGGAGGTTTGTCAGTGATATATTTAGTTTCTGATGCAGAAGCTTCAGAAACCTCAACAGACATTGTATGACCTGGAGTCTTGTCTGTGAGAGTATTATAGTTATCCATTTCATAAATTTCAATTTCTTTCATCTTGCTAAATATTAGAAAGAAAATATTGTGTAAATTTTAAAAACACTGTGACTTTATTCATTGTAAAGAAATAAGTATGAAACGAAAAACTGGATAAATATAAACATATATATACATAAAAGCAGTTACTGACTGAAGTGCATGATGAAAAAGAAAGCGGAGAGACGGAGAAGTAGCGCTAAAAAGTTAGGGAAAAAAAAAGAAGGCTGATAACGTCATATCGGCAACCTATTAAAGTGGAGAGTTGAACTTTTAGATCTAATGATTAATTCTTGGTGTCCGATGTATAGTAAGATCAGTAAGAAATAAGTGGTAATCGGGGTTTTCTAGCAAATGAATTTCTTTTGTTTAACTGCGCGCTGCAGGAGAAAACTTTTACTCATCAAAACACTCAACACATTGAATTAAAGTTAAATCAGAATACTATGATACTATCTTTCAAATCAAAAAAAAAACTGAGTAACAGGTTAAGTTATAGTTAAGCATTATGTAGGTCAGCATATGACTAAACCAATTTGTTACAATTGGTTCTTTCCAGTGTGGGGAAACCAAGCTGAAGTGAGAATAACGCCAGAAAGTTTGAAAAGGCGTTAGGCATAAGTGATAATTCTCGGCTCATTGAACTCGCGCTAGTTGGCGGCTAGCCAACTCCTAGCGATGAGTTTAGTTAAAGTGGAAGAAGTTGAAGTGGAGGTATAGCAAACCCTTTTGTACTCTCAACATTAAGGGTATATACATGCGATAGGGGGTGTAAAGTATTATTAGTTCACTACACCTTAAAGATCAGCCATACAAGAGTTATTATGGTATGTGGCAAGAAAAGGTCGTAGATAGATAGATAGATGGATGGTAAGAAAGGGCCTTTCAAATGCAATACCTGGCGCAGAGCCCATTTACGTAATGCCGTTACCAATATAGGCTGTTTAGAATAATAGAATTAATCCAGCTGGAAGTTGAGTTTTGGGGTGTATCATGATAATAAAATCTCACACAAATCTATAGATTGACAGCTGGTGAAAAAAGTGTATCAAACTATCAGATGATCTTTCTGCCGATACGGGTGCCGAAAATGTTGCCGAGGTTATTTTTACTACTTTTGATTAAGTGGTTCAAGTAATACACTTGGTTAATCAAACCAAATAATTGTTATCCATATAAAGCACAAACAGGTCTCCTATGTATTTGCCAAATAATACAAATAATATTGTTTATGAAGGTTTGAATCAAAGTAAAGGTGAATTGTATACTTCAACCAATTTCAAATGCCATATCAATCTGGTTTTTGTGTTATCAGAGGTTTAATTAAATAGAGACTCAAGTCCGAGTGATATATATCGTTTTTATTTAATGAAATTAACCAGAATTCACAAGCAGTGAAGAAAGGAAAGAAAGCACATCCTGACTTATTATCAAATGAATATATAACGGATAATATCTCTTTCCCTCGGCTCTCGATGAACTCCCTCAGCAACCAATCCTTAGTAGCTCTTATTCACTCCCAGTTCTATCCAAATATATAACATTGAAAATAATCTTATCATGGCTTTCTATTTAGATATGAAATAATAAAAATATGAAATCATTAACGAACAACATTTAAAAAAAAAAGAAAACTTTTTTGATCCATCTTTAGAAAGTGGTGAATCATCCAAATTAATTAGACAAGAAAGATTTCTTTCATTCTTATTTTCAAAAAAAGTTACAATTTTACCAACTCAAAATGAACGTGTTTCGTATCCTGAAAGAAACTCAAATTTCTTAAAAAATCTTATTTTGGTGACTAATACCATTATTTATTACAGGTTACATCAGAACTATTCAACCTGAAGATTTTAGATAACATTTAGATCGTGAAATCTTTGGTAGTAAAGCTAATTCTGTTTTAACCAAAATGATAGCAAAGAAAGCAATTCAGTTAAATGCTAAAGGTCATCGTAAATTCACAGATGCTAAAATTAATTCAATTATTAGCACGGATATTAATAGCATTAATTTTGCTTCTAGATCATTCCCTTTTCTTTTTGGTATCCCAGTATCTTTGATTATTTCAATTGGAATGCTAGTTTACAATATTAATGTTGCATCTTTAGTGTGTTTGGGTGTTTTTCTATTTTTGGGGCACTTTTTGGATCCTTAATTGATTCATTAATAAATGCCAGAAAAAATATCAGGAAGTTCTAAAATATTTCAAAGTGATTAAGTATAATGGATGAGAATCACCCTATTTAAAAAGGCTTATAGACCACAGAACTCAAGAATCAAATGCTGTTTTTGAAATTGACTTTACTAAGAAGGTATTTACTTGCAGTTGCCATTTCAACAATGTCGGCATTCTGTGTTATATATCAAATCAACTATGAGGCTTCTGCTGGCTCTTATTTTCTTTACTAACGTGGTTTGGTGGATTAGTTATGTCTTTTACATATTTGTGGAATTGTAGATGCTTCTTTGAGCTTCAAAAGAATTTGTGAGCTTTAATCAGCAAGCCAATTGAATAAAGAAAATACTATGGAGTTTTAAATCTTAAGGCTGCTAACTTTGAATGGGACCATTTTTTGTTTGAAGACAGAGAAACTGGATAGAATTTTGTAAAAGAAAATACTACCTACTCATCCAAAGAAATTCAAGATGAAAACAATCAGCAAATAAAGGAATTATTACAGGTTTGCATGATATAACTTTATCAGTTAAAAAAGGTGAATTTGTTGTTCTTATAGGTGCCATTGGTTCTGGTAAGACTTTTTTATTCAATGAATTTTCAGGAATCATGAGAAAAATTAAAGGTGAAGCTTGCATCAATGAATCTCTAGTATTCTGTGGTAATCCTTGGATCCAGAATACAACAATCAGAGCCAAAATTATTTTTGGTTTGCCAAGATACTGAGGTATTAGGCAATGAAATTTCAAAACTAACTCAAACTTTACTAAATCAGATTTCTTATGTTATTGCTACATTTATTCTTTGTACCATCTATATACCTTGGTTTACTATCTATTCCATGCTTAATGATTTTCTTTTTCTTTATGACCGATTATTATCTATTCACATCAAGAGAAGTCAAACGAATAGAGGCAGTTCAAAGATCTAAAGTTTATAGTCAAATCAATGAATCTTTAATTGGTATGAGCACTATCAAGGCTTATAAGTCTAAGGACATATCTGTAAAAGAACTAGGCACACTCATAAATACATTAAACAAAGCCTTTTTTTCAATATTTCTAATCAACAGTTTCTTGTTTCCAATATGACGTTGATGGTTTCTTTTGTTTCTTTAATTTTTGCTTTACTTTGCTGCTTCAGAATTTTCAATATTGGTTCTACCTCCAGTGGTTTGCTTTTAACATATATCCTACAACTTTCTACATCCATGGTTTTTATGTTTAATTTTATGGCTCAATTTGAAAATTAAATGGATTCTGCCGAAGAAATGAAACATTATGCAGTTAATTTACCACAAGAATCTGCTCATGACATTCCAGAAAGTGACCGTGACGTTTAGTGGCCCAGATTTAGTGAAAATAAAATTTCAAACGTTAGTTTACGCTAGTTTACGTTATAGAGAAGGATTACCCTATGCTATAAACAGTTTATGCATTGATGTTAAATCTAATGAGAATGTTGGTATCTGTGGTAGAACTGGTGCTGGTAAGTCAAATTTAATGGCTTGCCTTCATAGATTAGCAGAGCCAGAAGGACTTATTACTATAAATGATGTTGATATCAAGAAATTAGAGTTAGCTAAGTTGGAGGATCAACACTTTCAATTATACCTCCAGATCCAATTTTATTTGAAGATACTATCAGATGCAATTTGGATCCATTTCATGAAAGAAATGAAAATGAGTTATGGGACTCTATGAGACGTGCACATCTTATAGATGAAATATGGGGTATAGTACTTTAATATCTGCAATACATTAAATAATTAGCACTAGAACAAATTCATCCAATTAAGCTTACCAATATCTATATATGGATCGATCGACGTTATAATCACGTGACTTAAAAAGGTCGCTAAAATGCAAACCAATTTTAAGGTGTCAGGTGTTATTCAAGAGGGGTTACAAGATTCGATATCGAGCAAAGCTAAAAAGCAAAGTATTAGAGATAATTATATGCATTTAAATCTATTGGCACAAATTGATGGTTCTAACTTCTCTTTAGGTAAAAGACAATTGTTAGCTTTAGCTAGAGCTCTTGTTAAGAAGTCGAAGATTCTAATTTTGGATGAAGCCACATCAAGTTTTGATTATGAAATGGATGAAAAAGTTTAAAATACCATTTCAACTGAATTCAAACATTGCACCATATTATGTATTGCTCACAGACTAAAGACAATCATTTATTTTGATAGAGTATTGGTTGAATGTATTTTACTGTGGTTCAAGTTATCTCCGACTCAGATTCACTAACGGGTAAACGGGGGAAGTTCTACTTCCGCGTATGAATCATAATCGTGTTACTCAGCCAAATGGATTGAATTTTAGTAAATATAAATTTGTTTGCATACTTTTCAGTCATCGAATAAGAAATCTAAACTTGATTAAGTTCATTCAAAATTTGAAACTTTAAAATGTTACAACAATCAAGGGCAACTGTGAAAGTTAGACAAGTTACTGAGCAAGATAGAAAGGCTTGGGTTGACTTGTTTTTAGGCGAAAAGGATTCTTATGATATTTTTAGAGGACTACATCCAACTTTGGAAACAGCAAACTTCACATTTGATAGATTTATAAATCCTGATTTTAACATGCATTGTTTTGTGGCTACAGTTCCCATTGAGACACTAGATAATAAAGCATCACTAACCATTCAAAGAAGAATTGGTGGTAATAATGAAATCCTAGTTGGATTTGCTCACTTAATTGAACATCCATCAACAAGTTCCGTACATCCTGTGATGTATTTATCTGATTTATTTGTTTCTAAAACATTGAGATCTGGTGGTATTGGTAGAAGTCTTTTTAATACAATTTACAAATTTTCAGATGAACGTGGGTGTGATAGATTTTATTGGAAAACAGAACAATCCAATCATGCAGCTCAATTGTTGTATACTAAAGTTGGTAAAGCTGAAGGTTTTGTTACTTACAGAAGACCTGAGTCTAACGAATCTCCAGACGTTGAATAACTGACTATCCTCTGTTTATAATTTATAGATGTACTGACTTATTTTACTTTTCATTACTGGTTATTTATTATTTAATACTTGATAAAGTTAAATAGAAAATGCAGATAATAATAATTAAAAGATATGATACATAGAATGATGATGTATAAAAAGAGCGATAAATAAGCAAAACTTAGAAATAATAAAGCTTATACGAAAGGAAAGGAAAATTCGAAGACAAGAAGAGACGCAAAATGGTAAAAGAAAAAGATAGCAGAGATAAAACCTTTCTCTAACTATAGCAAAAATCCACCCAAGATGACGATGACACATAAAAGACCAGAAGAAGCTCTATTAATAGCATCGGCTCCACCTTCCAAAACACTAATAGAAGGAGTATATGAAGAAGTATATGATTCAAGAGAAGTTTGAATTGTATATCCCGACTTATAACAAGATTCATCGCCTTGACAAGACACAATTTGTGATGATGTAACCACAGTCGAGCAAATGCTATCTGAGCAGGTAACTAAACTAAATGTAGAAATAGTTGTGACCGCAGAGGCTAGAGTTGAACTTGATGGCGAAACTGATGTGACAGGAGTATTAGTGGTATGGGTTGAAGTTGATGGGGTGCATGATTCACCATTACATGTAATTATAGAAGATGAGCTGAGAGAAGTTCTTGGTTTTACGTTGGTAATGACAGTAGTTTCGGAAATCTCTGAAGACGACAAGATTGGGGTAGAAGAAAGTGGGCACCAGGTAGTAAAAACTGTAACTGTTCCTTCAGAAGAACTACTTAAATAAGTGACTCCAGTGGTAATAGTGGTGGATTTACAACCATTTTCAGAACATGTTTCAGTTATTAAGACTGTTGTAGATGGTGTAAAATTTGTGGTAATGGCAGTAGAGGATAATTCTGTACTACCAGTTCTGGATTCTGTAGTACCAGTGGTAGATTCTGTAGTATCAGTTATTAAGACTGTTGTAGATGGTGTAACCTTTATGGTAACAATAGTAGCGGATAATGACTCTCTAGTACCGGTGGTAGATTCGGTAGTACCAGTGGTAGATTCAGTAGTACTGGTGGTAGATTCTGTAGTGGCAGTTGTGGATAACACATTGGTTGAAGGAAGTGGACACCAAGTAGTAATAACAGTTGTTGTACCATGAGTGGATGTTGTTAAACAAGTGACTCCGGTAGTGATTGTGGTAGATTTGCAGACATTTTCAGAGCATGTTTCAGTTATTAAGACTGTTGTAGATGGTGTAAACTTTGTGGTAATGGTAGTAGAGAATAATTCTGTACTACCAGTAATTGATTCTGTAGTACCAGTAGTTGATTCAATAGTACCAGTGGTAGATTCTGTAGAAACGGTGGTAGATTCGGTAGTACCGGTGGTAGATTCGGTGGTACCGGTGGTAGATTCGGTAGTACCAGTAGTGGATTTTGCAGTACCGGTGGTAGATTCAGTTGTACCAGTGGTAGATTCAGTAGTACCAGTAGTTGATTCTGTAGTACCAGTAGTGGATTCAGTAGTACCGGTGGTAGATTCAGTAGTACCAGTAGTGGATTTTGCAGTACCGGTGGTAGATTCTGTAGTACCGGTGGTAGATTCAGTAGTACTGGTGGTAGATTCAGTAGTGGCAGTTGTGGATAACACATTGGTTGAAGAAAGTGGACACCAAGTAGTAATAACAGTTGTTGTACCATGAGTGGATGTTGTTAAACAAGTGACTCCGGTAGTGACTGTGGTAGATTTGCAGACATTTTCAGAGCATGTTTCAGTTATTAAGACTGTTGTAGATGGTGTAAACTTTGTGGTAATGGTAGTAGAGAATAATTCTGTACTACCAGTAATTGATTCTGTAGTACCAGTAGTTGATTCAGTAGTACCAGTAGTGGATTCAGTAGTACCGGTAGTAGATTCGGTGGTACCGGTGGTAGATTCTGTAGTACCAGTAGTGGATTTTGCAGTACCGGTGGTAGATTCAGTTGTACCAGTAGTGGATTTTGCAGTACCGGTGGTAGATTCTGTAGTACCAGTAGTTGATTCTGTAGTACCAGTAGTGGATTCAGTAGTACCGGTGGTAGATTCAGTAGTGGATTTTGTAGTACCGGTGGTAGATTCGGTAGTACCAGTGGTAGATTCAGTAGTACCAGTAGTGGATTTTGTAGTACCGGTGGTAGATTCTGTAGAAACGGTGGTAGATTCAGTAGTACCAGTGGTAGATTCACTAGAAACGGTGGTAGATTCTGTAGTGGCAGTTGTGGATAACACATTGGTTGAAGAAAGTGGACACCAAGTAGTAATAACAGTTGTTGTACCATGAGTGGATGTTGTTAAACAAGTGACTCCGGTAGTGATTGTGGTAGATTTGCAGACATTTTCAGAGCATGTTTCAGTTATTAAGACTGTTGTAGATGGTGTAAACTTTGTGGTAATGGTAGTAGAGAATAATTCTGTACTACCAGTAATTGATTCTGTAGTACCAGTAGTTGATTCAGTAGTACCGGTGGTAGATTCTGTAGAAACGGTGGTAGATTCTGTAGTACCGGTGGTAGATTCACTAGAAACGGTGGTAGATTCTGTAGTGGCAGTTGTGGATAACACATTGGTTGAAGGAAGTGGACACCAAGTAGTAATAACAGTTGTTGTACCATGAGTGGATGTTGTTAAACAAGTGACTCCGGTAGTGATTGTGGTAGATTTGCAGACATTTTCAGAGCATGTTTCAGTTATTAAG
>PPKY03000077.1:0-27276 GCA_003706315.3 Ambrosiozyma oregonensis (nom. inval.)
GAATTGAATATTGAAAATGAAAGAGCTTTTAATGAATGCCTAGTTACAGGTCAAGATATCTTTAGAGAAGCTTATTTGACTTTATTACCAACTGACTCTAAATTTGTTTTAACTCATGGTGGTTTAGATAATTCTACTATTATAGTTAAAGAAAATTTAGATGTTTATTTTATCGACTGGGAAGCCTTATGTTATATGCCAGATTATTGGGATTACCAGTTTCTTATGTTTTGGAATCCATGGTATTCCAAAGTAATATTTGATAAAGTCAAGTTAAACAAGGTTACTAGTCTTTTATGTTGTGAATTATTTAGTAATCGTTTAGTTTGATAAAATGATTTTTTTTAATCAAATATATTTGCTTGTTTCATATAAAAAAACATATATACATATATATATATATATGATTTTACGTTAAACTAACTGTGGCTTTTGGATGGCACGTGACCTTCTTCAATCACCCTTTTCAGTATGTTTACACAGCCGTGAAACTTGCCGGTCTTTGGCAACTCTTAATGAAATGATAAGATCTTTGATTTGATTAAACTAGCCCTTGAGCTTAAATATAAATAATAGTATTAAAGATCTTATTGAATATGCTTACATCGAAGAAATTCATGTCATCGACAAGACACTTGTTATCCTCTTACAATACAGAATTTAATCCATTGGTTTCTCAAACAGGTTTACCTGGAGCCGTTGGTAATACACCATTACTGAAATTAAATAGATTAAGTAAAGAAACAGGTAGAAATATTTATGCTAAAGCTGAATGGATGAACCCAGGTGGATCTGTTAAAGATAGAGCAGGTTTGTTTTTCATTGAAGAAGCTGAAAGAAAAGGTTTGATTCAACCAGGTGGAACTATTATTGAAGGTACTGCAGGTAACACAGGTATTGGTTTAGCTCATGTTGCAAGAGCAAAAGGTTATAAATGTATCATTTACATGCCTAATACACAAGCTCCTTCTAAGATACAAACTTTAAGATTATTAGGATGTGAAGTGAATCCAGTTCCTGTTGTTCCATTTGACAATCCAGAGAATTTCAATCATCAAGCTAAAAGACGTGCAGAATCTTTAGAAAATGCATACTGGACAAATCAATTCGATAATTTAGATAACAGAGAAGCACATATTAGAACCACCGGTCCTGAAATATGGAAACAGTTAGAAGGTAAAGTTGATGCTTTCACTTGTTCATTAGGTACTGGAGGTACTTGGTCTGGTACAACCAGATACTTAAAAACACAAAACCCAAGCTTGAAATCGTATGTTGCTGAACCACCTGGATCTTGTGTTTATTCATATGTTAAAAGTGGTGGTAAATCATTAGAAAGATCAGGTGGATCATTTACTGAAGGAATTGGCCAAGGTCGTATTACTAATAATGTTGCTCAAGACATTTCATTAGCTGAAGATGCATTTTTGATTCCAGATGCAGAAACCATCGTCATGTTATATAGATTATTAGATGAAGAAGGTTTGTATATTGGTGGTACAGGTGCTTTAAATGTTGTTGCTGCTGCAAAAGCTGCTGCTTTATTGCCTGAAGGTTCCAATGTTGTCACCATATTAGCTGATTCTGCTCATAAATATGCTGATAGAATTTTTAGTAAAAAATGGTTAGAATCTAAGAAATTATATGAAGTCTTACCTGAGAATTTAAAGAAATATGCTGCTTTGGAATAATAAACTAATTGTGACAAATACTATTCGATTCGCCTCCTTTTATGTAAATAGGGCATATTTAGTGTGCTATATATTTTATTTATAAATTGGATTGAGAAATTTTTATTTACACTTAATTAAATATATACTATATTCAAGCGCCACTACATTTAAAGTTCAAATTACAACTCTTACAAAGTAACATGAAATATTACATGTTTTATGAAAAAATGAAGTATGCTATATAGAAAGTTAGAAATGTGTAGTAAAATTCTTATTGGACAAGAAAACTGATAATAAAATAACGTTACAGAAAAAAAGATAAAAAAAAGAAGAACAAATTCAGAATCAACCCAAGAGATTGTCAAAAAACAAAGGAGAAAAAAATATAAAGCCATAGTTGTATAGTAAAGATTATATAGAATAAAAAATTAGAAAAAACAAGTCGGTAAATGTTCTGTGAAATAGCTTTATCACCGCAAGCCAAACCCTTCGCTATAATTGATTGCCATATCCATTTTATTATTGAAAACCTCTTGGGATTTATATTCATAAAGGCACATTTCATTAAAGCAAGTATGAGCAATTGGCAACCTTTCAGTGATTTCACTTCCTCTCAATTTAGAAATTTTGAAATTCAAAGAAGGCAAACCTGTAGCAGGAACACGGTCTGAACCAGTAACAAAAAGAAGCAATTTCTTTTGGCCTTTAATAGATAGATTAGTAAAATAATCCCAAAACCAATTAACAACGGGGTCCGTAGGTGAACAACCAGAGTATTTCGTAACACTCTTTAAAATCTCAACCTCAATTGGTTGATTATCATTATCATCTCCAATCAATATCAATTCAATCTCCTCAGGAGTGAACAATGATAATGCATTACCACCAATAACATTTTGAAAGCCTTTAGAAAAAGAATTAAATTGCTTTTCAATTAGTGTAGTCAAAAAAAATTGGTAATATCTATCAACATAATCATATCTGTTATCATTAGTAACTTTAATGTTTGATCCATTCGGTATTAATTCAGTTGTTCGTAAATCACCAAACATATCTTTATAGGAAACTTCAAAGTTCAATTCTAAATCTTCAACGTCCTCATTCATTTTTAATAATTTTTTCAATCCACGACCAGTATCAGGATTCAATTGAATGAAATCATTTAATGTAACCCGCTTACCCATTAACATCTTATACATGGCATTAGGTAATTTCAAATCTAATATGGTTGAGTTATAAATAGCTAAGCCTAAAACAACTCCAACCAAATAATACAACTCATCATTTTCAAACTCGCCATTAGATATAGCAAACCAAGATAATCCACTTTCGTCATTAACACTGAATAAACCTTTATCAACACTAAACAATTCTTTAGTTAACAACAAAAACCATTCTTTTTTCAACCCACCAGCATCAATACCTGGCTCATCGACAAATTCAACTCTTAATAATTTTTGAAAATCTCCTTGATGTGATTTAATACATCTTAATGAATCTGTAGTGATATGAGATCTTCTAACTCTAACTTTGAAATAAACGTCAAATGGCATTTTTTTGTTCAAACTTTGAATAAATGCTTCTTCTGCTCTTCTCTCCATATTCCGTTTAGCTTCATGTTCTAATATTAAAATTTTGGCACCTAGTGAAATTAAAAAAGGGAATTGACAAAATGTAAAAGACGAACGACGTAAGGAACCACCAGCACCATTTTTTGATAACCCTAAATAACTTGATTGTGTTTCAGCCTTAAGATAATCTAAAACTAGTTGAACAGAATCGTTTGCTCCATCAGAATCATAATTCTTTGATGCAGATATTTCATGTTGTTTGGAAGTGGTATTAAATTGCCAAGCATCAAAATCTTGTCTAATATTGACATAGTCCACTAAATTATTGTAAAAAGCAGCATCAGGAACTTTTTTGTGATCTTTATTAGCTAAAAATAAGTAGGAAGAAACTCTTCCTGCTGTACGTAAATGCCAATCATCTCCATACTGGTGTAATTTAATTCTGATTTCATGTTCCTTTTGCGATGTGCTTTCTGATCTTGTGTACGTTGAATGATATTGTTGCGAATGGCGCATATTGTTGTTTGAATTAGAACTCCGTCGTCTTGATATATACAGTGGAATACTAATAGCCAGACCAAAGTCTGAACATTCTGTTGTTGGCCTGATGAAATGAGAATGTAAAAGATCTTTATAGTTGATATCATCACCTGTAGTTTGATTTGAAAGGTAGCCTGGCCCTCCTTCATTGGATTTGGTATTACTTATAACTGAGTTGAAAAGTTCATAGTTAATACATCTAGTTAATTGAAATGTTACATACAAATTAATGAAATCTACTTTATTAATGAATTCATCATTTGGTAACCTTGACCACCAATGAGTTAAAAATTGAGCACATCTTCTATCAAGATAACATAATAGCCCAACAACCCTTTTAAGAATTTCGTAACAAGCTTTCTTCAATTCTGGTGCTAGTGAATTATTTGAATCGGTTGAGGGTATGTTATTACCACCAATTATACATTCTGGCAGTAAAGGGTTTTCCAACAGTATTAGAAGATAAATAATCTTGGATGGTTCCGACATCGTAGGGGGATTTCTGAGTAAGTTCAAAGAGCCTTGCAATAAAGCAAACAATGGTCTTTTTGAAGGTAAGTTTATTAGTAAAGAGTAAAATTTCTTCACTTCAGTAAAATTTAAATTTGGGGAATGATATGAAACACGGCCTGATAGGTGTAACTTGAAAGAATTATTCAAAATTTGAAAACATGAGAAAGACCTATAAACAAACTCCTCAACAGGTTTAAATATAATATGTGGATTGATATTGTCTGAAGTTGTTTGATCAACTTCTTGTAACTCTGCTAACTTTTGCTTACATTCAACAACTATGGTTTTTAATCGACTATAGTTTATATAAGTCTCGCTATCATTCAAAGGAAATGGTCCGTTTGGAAGTGTATTAGAAAGAGAAGAAGAAGAAGAGGATGATAAAGAATTTACTTCTTTGATCGTAAAAGTTGTTTGGCATACTAGACACCTAACTCTCAAAACATCAGAAGGATATTTTAACACTGTACCACAACATTTACAACCATCAATTATGGTAGTAGGGGTAGATGATACAGGGTCGGACTTATAAGAACTATCCAAAGCTGAAGAAATAGCAGTATTTGAGTTGGACGATTTTATTCCATTTCTATCCCTCAAAAATGAACCAGATCTATTCATAGAGCTATTTCTTTGAAGAGGAGGACTTGCCGGAACTAAGGGAATTGGTAAATTTGAAATATCAGAATTTGAATTCAAAACTGAAGAAGATCTCATCATTATATTTGTTAATTCTTCATTAGAACTAGGTCGTCTTACAGAAAATCCAGCTGGAAGCCTTGTTGGAGGCGAAGTGATTTGAATAGGGCTAGTTGATGTCGATTGTTTTGTAGATGTAAAAGGCATGAAGATATAGGTAACACTTATCCAATAATATTCACAAATAAACTTTAGACAGTTAACAACAATGATATGTGTATGTTTTTGATAAACTTTGTCGGATTTATAAGGAATAGTTGATATAACTAAGCCTATTGATTGAATCTTTTGCTGTCTGTCTTGTGTCTATTCGGGCGGGTCGGTGGCAAAGAGTGGGAAAGGGAAGTAATGAATATCACAAGAGAGTGTATAAGATTGAATAATTCAATCTTAATTTGAAAAAAGAATTGAAAAAAGGACTGATCGTGATTATGGTTGTGGTACTATTTGCCCTTTCTTTGTTCAGTTGTTGACAGTTGACTATTTTTATCTACAGAGCCCAACTTACTCAGTGAGAAAAGAGACTAGGTCAAATCAAATTAGTTTCAATCAGTTTCAATCAGTTTCAAATCAGTTTCAAATCAGATCTGATTTAAAAGATACAGAATCAATGAATTAATTGATATCAACTAATATATAAGCAAACTGAATACAGGATAAATTAAATAGATATACCATGAATATGAAAGCAGTCTTATCCGAGTGATACATACACAGTAAAACAAAAAATTTAATGTATGAATAAACTAGCCAAAATACTGTTGAATAATCAGAAGAACATGATTAATTAAATAGAAGATCAATTAATATAAAGTATATATATATGATTTACGGGAACAAGTTTCTAGTTTTTAGTTTTTAGTTTTTAGTTTTTAGTTTCTAGTTTTTAGTTTCTAGTTTCTAGTTTCTAGTTTCTGGTTTCTGGTTTCTAGTTTGATAGGTTAGTTGTGGAGCAGATGTGGCTCCCGAAGTGGTGCAGCTTCATCTACATCTACATAAAGGAATAACTTAATAGGAAGAATAGTGGTAAAGAGTGATTATAAGATAAACATATAAAATATGAATTCCCAATACCCTATACTCTATACTCCATATAGTAATTAAATAATTAAAGACACGCTTGTGCGTGTCCGTGGTCACGTGCCTCTCTTGTCCACACCGCGTTTGTCAACAAATCGCTCAAACGAGAAAAAAGCGCGTCCGCGGCGCAGACGCGTTTGATGAAATTCTTGATTTACTTTTCTCATTTCTCATTATATCCTTTTTTAATTTTATTCCTATCTTAATCCTTACATCCTTGACACTTCGACACGTTATTTCCTTACTATCCATCTCTTCTACTTCAATATTATCATCTCTTCCATTCATTCTTATATATTATACTATACATATCTTATATTTATCAGAACATCTCATCTACCCAACTAGACCTCAGTTTCTCTTTTATAAGACACGCCTGAAATCAAATCAATCATACTTTTACTTGAGAATACCCCCCATCTGATCTTTTCTTGTTAACGTCCTACATCTTCATCTCCTTCTTCTTTTTTTTCAACCGTTTCTAGAAATAAGATCAATCGTGAAGACTCATCAAATATTATAATGGATCCTTCAAATCATCAATTTAGCTATCATTTTCCTGGTAACATTCCTAGCCCAGTGAATAGACCAAACGAATTGAAAACACCTCCTCATTCGATATTAAGATCCATTTCCAATACTAATCATAAAGATTCAACTCTACAAATGTCTCAAATTAATAATAATATTCCTCTTTTAAATGGACATGAGCATGGACTGTTATCTCCTGCTTTCAGTTCTCCTCAAACTAGTCTTATAGATTCAAAGCTTTCAATGACTACCACTACTTCAGCAAATTCTTCCTTTAGTAATTTAAACTCCCAAATGAGTTTGTCTCAATCAACTGTAAAGGATGATGAAGATGTTAATAATAAAGAAAATACAGATATACCTTTAGCTGCCCCAAAATTTGATAAAAAAAGGTCTTCCTCTTCAAATTCATTGTCTTCTTCTTCTAGTTCTAGAAAGACTAAAAGATTTAAAGGCCCTCAAATGATTGATGTTCCTGAACCTTTTGAATTACCTCCAATTATATTTGAAGCTTCAACGAAACCCCCTTATTCTTATGCTTCTTTGATTGGAATGGCTATACTCAGGGCTTCTGATCGTAAATTAACTTTATCTCAAATTTATCAATGGATAACTGACACTTTTGCTTATTATTCTAAAGGAGAAATGGGTTGGCAAAACTCTATAAGACATAATTTATCTTTGAATAAATCATTTGAAAAAACAGAAAAATCGAAAGATGGCAAAGGCCATTTTTGGAAAATTGTTAAAGGTTATGAATACTTATATTTCAATGTTCAAAGTAATAAAAAATTTACAATTTCAAATACTAGAAAGTCATCTTCTTCTGGCGATTCAGCCGTTGTTGCAACAAAATCAAAATCTTTAAATGTTACACCTTTGGAATCATCAATGGATCTCCCTTATTTGAAAAGGTCAAATACCACTCCATTATCATTAACTGATAGTGTTTCAAGTAATGCACATACTCCATCAGATTCTGACTTATTTTCAGATGATGAACAAACTCCAACTACTACTAAAAAATATCCTTCCATAACCCCAACTTCAAGTATACTACGCACACCTGTTCGCTCATGCCCCAAATCACCACAGCAACTTGGTAATTCCGCTATCAATAACATTAACAATAATAACATTAATTTATTAGGAACTATACCGGAACTGCCAGCTCCCATTTCCACATGGTCAGCATCAGCATCTGGTACACATACCGTGTTTAGATTCCCAAGTACTCCACAGCGAAATACAACAACTGCAAACAATATAACTACTCCAAACTACAATGCAAATATTTTAATCGATGGTTCTCCAATGGGACCTTTGCTATATCCTGAATCTTCTTTATCGATGCATCATACATCGGGAAGTGGAATAACTGGTGATGCTTTACCATTTACATCAAGTTTCAGCTGTAATGAAAGTTTTGAGTTAAGTCCAATACGAAACTACGAGACTGGACCATTACTAGAACCGTTATCAACACCAAAACGATCTACTTATACAGGTTCAGCAAACACAAGTACTCCAGGTCTGGCTGGTGGGATTAAATTAACATCATCAAGTTTGAATAATAAAACACAGCCGTCCTTGCCTGCTCCACCGCCTATCAATAAACATTTTAAAACGCCAAATAACTCTCATCTACAAAGAACACCAATGCAGTTTCAATTATCTTCAATGAAAACTCAGAAATACTGGTATTCTCCTTCTTATTTAGATGATTTTTATACATCACCATGCAAGCCTAATAGTATTGATATCTCAAATATTTCATCAGGATCAACAGCAAACCTTACACCAAATACTACTATTTTAAGTAATAACACAAACTCTACATCAGTGCTTGATTCATCAACATCGAGCTCTAAAATGAGTATCAGCCGTAGTGCTAATAATGTGATAGGTGGTGCTGCTGCTGAGGCATTGTTTGGATCTCCATTCAAAAAGCAAAGCAGTATTGATGGTAAAAGTACCAGTAATACTACTGAATTGCTAAAAGCTGCCTCTTATTCTGCTGATGAAATTTTGGGGATAGTAAAGTATCAGCCTGTTCAGGATGATTGAGTTTAATAATTTCCTGGAATAAAGCTTCCTCTCATCAATCCAAGATGGGCTTATGCTCTTCTTTGGTAATGTGATTAAAATATCAACTGTACTTTTTAGTATTACTATTATCAATATAGTTTGTTATTTTATACCATTTACTCTAATTTATTTTGGTTCCCTGTTTTGGATTTCCTTTAATGTTTCTGTTTCTATTGTTCTATTGTTCTATTGCTATTATTAATTTTGTATTATTTGATTTGTTTAACGATTATCTTTTTTTTTCTCTTTTTTTGATCTTTTATCTTTAATTTGTCGTCTGGGTTACATTTTGTTAAATTATATTACTATTTTTGTTATTGTTTTTTATACTCTATTGGGTTTTTAATTAGAATGTTCTTTCTTTCTATTTTCTTGTTTTTGTATTTTCATCTATATTTTATTGTTTAAGAACGCTGATTTAACTTATGCTTCTTCTGTTTGCAATGTTTATTACTTCTGTATTGATCTTTTTAATTTATTCTGGATCTTAATTATTTACCTGATTTATGTTTTACGAACTCTACTATATATAACCAAATTCAAAAATTCTAATAATTCAAATACTCTAACTTAAAAAGATTGGCTAAAGCCAATCTCTCAACAATCTCGAGTTTTATTAATGATGATTTATTTAGGAAAGGTTAAAACAGGGAAATTAAATAAAAGTTAAATAGTGAAAAGACTATTTACTTCATCTTTTATAATATTATACATGAATACTAATCAAGCAGTAAAAATCACAAAAAATTAGTATGAATTGAATGAGGGTTTTCTCTATAAGATTCCTTGCTTATCCAAATATTTTTAAAAGTACTCAAACTAGCCAAAATCGAACCACCAACAAAGCAACTGATTTTTCTATCAGGTGAAGCATATATCTTTAGCTTTAATTCATCATCATTATGTTGGATAGAATCCAATAATCTCGTACCAAAATTCTTAAATAATGTTGTTCCTCCACTCAATATTATATTCTGTGATAACTGTGATCTTAGATCAATATCTGTCTTTAATAAAGAATTATAAGCTAATTGATCAATTGAATTCATTTCAAATCCATACATTTCAGGATTAAATAAAAGTTCACAAGATTTATTTAGGGATGAATCATTCACTTTAATGGTTTTTCCATCAGGTAAAACAAATTCGTTCTCTTTATCTTCCTCTAGTTGATTTGATATCCCACCTAATTGATTGTTCAACGGAGCCAAGGAAATGTATCCTAACCTTTCTTTTAAACTTCGAATAATTTCAAATTCTGAAGAACTCGTTAAAAAATATCCACATTTCATTAATTCAGTTTGTAATTGCATTGTTATATCTCTTCCTCCTAAATCCAATCTTTTGACTGAGCCTGGGATACTAAAACCTTCGTATACAGGTACGCAGGTAGTAACTCCATCACCACAGTCTACAACCAAACCTGTTGTCCTTCCAGAGCTATACAATGACAATACTGCAGGAATAGCAAAATGAATTGCTGGGAATCCAAAAGTTTCAAACAAAACTTCAGCAATCTTATCTCTATTCGCACGAGGATTTAATGGATGTTCAGTAATTAAAATTGGATGCTGGTCAGGCTTTATATTTAATCCACCATTTCCAAATATTTGTGTCCATATAGCTTCCATGTTAGACCAATTTGTTATCACACCTTTGTTGATTGGATAGGTCAATTTCAAAAGACCTCGTAATGATTGAGCTTTTGATCCTATAAATGTATCGTTAGGTGATATAGATGATGGCATGATCTTATTATATTTGGGTCTTCCTAGTATATTAGAATGGTTGATCTTAGGACGCTCATCACCAGCAAAACCAGCTCGGACTATTCCAGATCCATTATCAATAACTATGGGCTGATTGAAGAGGGCATCCTGATTCTGCTGCATTTGGACAGGTATTTAGTGAGTATTTGTACAGTAAAAGATTAAAGCTAATCCGTGTTGTTGTTGTCGTTGTTGTTTTGTTTACTTTACTCGAAGTCCAAGTTAACTAAGGGAGCGAAATCAACAAACAAGTCCTAGTTGAGTCAATCAACAAACAAGTCCTAGTTGAGTCAATCAACAAACAAGTCCTAGTTGAGTCAATCACTTGTTTCATATCAAAAGAACGTCACCAAAATCGATTAATATAACTATTCATTTTCTAAATAAGCAAAATTATGGGTAGTTACCATTTTTAAAAATTTTGTAGCTGAACACTCTTCTTCTTATAGGTTGTATACTACAGTGTTTTTTTTTCCACACAGAAAAATTATAAAAAATTTAACAATTGATTAAAGTTTATATATATACATATATTGATTTGACCTGATTAATTAAGATGACGACAGATTTTGATATAAATGTTCATATATATACTGATTCAAATCACAGAGTGTGACATGAATCTTGGAAAACAAATACATAAAACTAATGATACTAAATACTGTAATAACGGTCACCAAAATCACCAACGCCAGGCACAACATACTTTCTTTCATCTAAACGTTCATCAATCATACCAGTAATAATTTTGACTTTTGGGTATTTGTCTTTGAAGACCTTGATACCTTCTGGAGAAGCCAAGACATTCAAGAATAAGATTCTTTCTTCTTTAACACCTTTTTGTAATAAAACATCAACGGCCATACCAGCGGAACCACCAGTAGCTAATAATGGATCAAGTAATAAAACATATCTTTGTTCAATATCACTTGGTAATTTAACATAAAATAATTTTGGTAAAGCAGTTTCTTCATCTCTTTGAATTAAAATCTTACCTAGTCTAACAGAACGACAACAGTCTCTTAAACCTTGTTCCATTGATTCACCAGCTCTAATAATTGAAACACCACAGATTTGACCTTGAAATGTGACACCATCGTAAGCAACATTCAATGGGGTTTGAATTTGTTTTGGTTCAACTGGTAATTGGTTTAAACCTTCCTCAACTAACAAACGAATTATACGATCTGAATAAAAAACAAAATCCCCACGAGATGTAGTCTTATCACGAATTATTCTATATTAAATTGGAAAAAAAAAGTTAGTAAAAAAAGGGCTTTAGTTGAAGTAATCGGAGGAATGAATTAGCACAGAAAACATACGTATAAAGACATTTCAATTGGTTTGTTTGTTTTAATAACTCAACATTTTCATATTTATGACCTTCAGTAGACATGATTGATAAAAAAATTATATATTTGAAATAGAGACAAAAATGCTAAAGAAAAAATCCTGAAAATACACATCTTTATAACCAACCATTTAAGCTGTTCGATGAACTTTTTTCCATTTTTTTTCTTATCTCAAAAGCCGCCGCAATCGTTTCTATCAGCCACATGTGGCGCCCAAATGTCTCAATAAATATGGGAAAACGTGGCTGAAAAGCTTGCTCCGACGGTCTACTGATCTTGTGGTTTTACTTTCTGGTATTACCGACGTTAGATAAGAATCAGGAGGAATAACTGCTAAGAAACTTTGTATATTGGGTTATTATTAGTGATGTATAGATGTTTTTATTAGGAGTTGTGCATTCATCGGAAAAGCATTGGTTAAAACAGTTGTTCGGATGTGTTCCAGTCCCCTGGTTTTAAAAAATTTTCATATTTATTATATTTATGATATTATTTAGGCTGCTACTGGGTGATTTATAAAATGCTTACTGAAAAAAAGTAGAATAGTTGAGAATTAATAGGATACACAAAAAATGAATTTCCTTAGAAACATAACTCCACATAAATTAAAGCTTAACATTATCAATGAATTTGAAACTAACTTCATAGCTAACCAATTTTCGGATATGTAATAAGAAGGAGGGAACATTTGGGGGATACTGCTTCTCACTTCTCCAATTGAAAGAATCACTCTCAGTCACCTCATCGTTCAACTTACTCAATGCTAATTCGTAAAACTTTTGTGATAAATGAATTATGGATGCATCTTCAGACTTTATTTGTTTATCATAGCTGTTCACAGCTTTAATCACATTCATTAAATCACTTAATTCCAAAACACTTTTATTGAAATATGGAAATAGAATAATTAATAACATGATTTTATAATGTGAAGGCAGATAGCTAAAGTTTAATAATTTGAATATTTTGACGAATGGAGGAGAATACTTGTCTTTGTATGTGAAGAATTGATATAATAACACAAAAGGTGATAATGATTGTCTTAATATAGCTAGTTCAATCTCATTGTTTTCAATCTTGGAAATTACAACAGAATCATTAAAGGAACCGTCTAATAATAAGTGCTCAAACATATTCCATGTAACTTCAAGTAATTTATCATTATCTCCAGCTTTTGCAAAACAATATAGAGATTCATATAAAAATCCATTATCTAACAAAGATGAACCTTGTAATTTGTAAATCTTTTCAGCTGTTTGATGCAATTTTAATTTAGCACAAATAGATAAAGCCCAGCCAAAATCATCATTTGACTTAATTTCATAATTTGGCAGCATTTCGCTAATAACTTCTCGACTATTTGGTGTATCTAAGGTAATTGATAGACCAACACCTAATGTGAAAGTCTTTTGATTACTTAGATAAGAAAAAGTTATTTGTTCAACCATTGAGTCTATAGTTGAGCTCAATATTTCTTTGGGTGGTCTTGAATCTTTACCTTCAAGTTCAAGATCTGAATATTTTTCAAGTAATCCAGAAGCTTTGATTAAAATTGCAATAAAAGTGGCTATTGAACTATCCAAACATTCTAAACTTGAAATCATAGCTAAATACTTTCCATGGAATAAATTCAAGCAACCAGTTTCCCAGTAATTCATTGGATCTGGTTCAAAATTATCTTCTGCAAAAATAATATATTGATCTATTAATTCAGCAGAAGGCATATTGTATAAATATTGAGCTAAAAAACATTCATACCATGATGTAGAATGCTCTTGAATTTTAGAAGAATATCCTGACATAATGGACATTAGTTCGTATATTTCAGTAGATATACCTTTGTTTTTAATTGTATTCAACGTTGCATCACGTAGTTTGACCATTGTTTGTTTCCAGTGTATAAATGTTTTGTTATCTTTCGAAAACTGAACAATGTCGTAGTTTTCAAGCAATGTTTTGAAATCAGTTATAAGGTTGAATAGTTGAGAATCCTCTGATTTTAATGATTCAAATTTGGATTCTTCAATTGCTTTAATTGCATCTGTAAACAAACCCCTTAACAATAGTTTTTTCAGGTATGTAGACCAGAATATAAAATTTTCATATGGGTTTTCTGTTTCAGTCATAGCTTCTTGTTGAAGTGAATCATCTAGCATATTAGCTCTGTCCACCCAAGTAATAAATCTAGCCAATCTTTCTTCGTCTGAAGAATAGTTCAATGCTTGTAAAAGCACCAACAGGTTAAGAGATTCTTCATAATTGAATAAAGAGTCATCTTCAATGTCTTTTCCCCTTAATTTCACCGATATTAAATTTGTCAATTTTGAAACAGTTGAATCCATAATTGAAGTTAAAACAACTTTTTTTTCCTGGGTAGCATCTTTAATGGCATTCAGTAGACCAATTTGCATTTCATCGTCATCTGCTTCATTTTGATTATAGTTTTTATATGCTTGATGTGATAATAAAGGTTCATAAGTGGTATACATACTATGCAAAAAATCAATGAATTCATCTGAAGTCTCAACATTTGAAGGTATATCAAAAGGGTATAGTTTTTGTTCTGCTTCAGACTTGACTTTTGAGGTTTCTATTTTAGGTTCGGATTCTCCTTCAGTAGAATCAACCGGTTGTTCCTTGTTTGATGATATGAATAGAACCCCAGAGTCGTCATGCTTTGATAATTGAAAGTTCAAGCTTCTACCATCCTTCAACCAATTTGAATTATTTTCTGAAATTGGTGCTGCACCATACGGAAGTCTTATTATCTCTAGCTGTGTCTTTTCGTCGATTTGAAAGCTATCCTCTAATTCTTCATCTCCATCTTGATCCTTATTGTCTTCCAAATAGACGTTATATTTCTTTGGAATAGCAATGGATTCAAAATCTGTATCCATAATGCTGTCTGGGTCTGGTTTCTTGACAATCGGTGGAGGTTTTGTAGTAAAAGCTGGTATTTTCATCCCAAAAAATGGCTCTTTACTATTTAGTTTAGAATTGAATATCTTTGCAGAATCAGACTTCATTGTTTGTCCGTCTAATTTAAGATCGTTTGTATTTGTATTTGTATTTGTATTTGTATTTGTATTTGTATTTGTATTTGTATTTATATCAAATCCAGATCCAAAAGAAGTCCTGTTGTTGTTCACCGGCTTGATAGTTGAGAAGTTGAAAGGACTAGGCTTGTACTTTGTTTCTTTATTTGTGTCAGACATGGTTAGTCGGTCTATTGGGAATTCTGTTTCCTGACTTGCTGATGATCAATAATTTGGTTTTATTTCTGAAAAAGACAAATTCGTTTCTCATGTCAACAAAACGAATCGAAATTAAAAAAAAAATTGCACGTGATCTCGCCGCACGAGAAAAATATTTTATTTATTTTCAAAGTAAAACTCCTACAGTTTTGAACTATTTCATTGAATTCAATATTCTATAGTTTCAAGGGATTCAAAAACAATTAGAACTTAAAATGACTGACTCGATGAGTCTGTCTACTACTGAATCCATAACGAGGTTCCTTAGAAATAAGAACACACCAATTGAAGATGTCTACAAAGTTTCATCAGATCTACTCTCCGACCATTCAAAACTGTTTCTCCCAGAGAAAGAGAGTTTCATTTTGAAGTTGATATGTGATAAATTCAGTCAAAAGCAGTTTTATGCTTTCAAAATCAATTCATTGATGTGGGATTTACTAGCTCAAGTTTGGACTAAGATGGATGAAAATAAAATTCAAAGAACAGTCAGAGATAAGACTTTGTCAAATATTAGATTAAACGAAATCATATCATCTACTTTGGAAGATATTGTCAATAAAGATGAGTTACAATCAAATGATAGCATCCTTAAATCCTTGATCAAAGTGATTCATCTTGTGTTAAAAGATCATAAGTTATCACTAAGTGATGATCAAAGCATCAATGTAATTGAAATTTTACTCAAATTAAGTCTGTCTGACAAACTTAAAAATAAAGACTTGGAATTATGTTTTATTGTACACAGAATTTTCAAATTGAATAACACGAAAGTCACAAAATATGGGAAGAAGCAAGTCACACAATTTTTCACTTCATGTTTGGCTAATCTGCTTTCATTGTTACAACGAGACTCTGTGAAAGAAAATGAGACAGCCAGATTATCAGTAGAAGAAATTCTATATGAGATTTTACTGAGCAAAGTTAATATCATAAACTTAGAATCAAACTTAGAATTTTTTGTAAACAAACCTGATATTCAAGAAAAAGTGAGTGATGAATCAATCCATTACTTGTTTCAACTTTTAATTCCAAAGTTATCCATCTCTGCATTAGAAAATATTTTTAAAACACTAACATCAAAATTCAAGACTTCTTCAGGTCCCCTATTAAAAGAATTGGTGGGTATGAATAAATCCTTGTCTACTGGATTTTTGTCTCCGTTAGTTGAAGACGCATTGAAGTCTAATCCAATTGACTATCAAGTTGTTATTCAAGCTTTACAAAAAAACTCAGATGTGGGTGTCACATTCAACACTGTCATATTAAAGGTAGTTTCCAAAGATGAACCAGGGTCTTTTGAATTGTTGGTTTCGTTAATGAATTCATATGTTAGATCTAGAGAAATACTGGATTTCTTTAAAATTTGGACTGAGTTTGTCTCTTCCAATAAATTAGATGAAACAACTGCATTACTTTCTGATGAATTCAGCAACGAAGTTGGTAAAAATGTGATCACTTTATCGCAGACTCAGTTGACCAGATTAATTGAAGAAATGATGGAATCATATCAAGCTTCTGATTCTAGTGCTTATCCTGTTGCTCTTATCTCTATATGTTCCGGTCTATTAAACGGTGCCACTGGCTTTCATAATGTTTCTGTTGTTAAAACGTTAATTAAAAATATAGCTGGGATTGAAACTGTTCTGTGTAAAGTGTTTGAAGACAATTGTAATAGAACTAAAGATATAGATTGGAAATTAAAATCTTTGGTTTTAATGTTATATGACTTGGATGACTTGAATTTAGATTTTAAAAAAGTCATCAGAACTGAGACATTCAAATCTAAATTTTATTTTATTGCAGTTTTCAGAATATATGAACAAAATGTTGAATTGGCGAATGATGATGTCATAAAAGGCTTTCTAAAATATTTTCAAAATTCAGAGAAAACTTTCAAGAAAACAATTTTTAGAAGATGGTTTGTATTGCTCTCATCAATTTTGACCTTGCCAGATCTTAATTTGTTAGTTGGGGATTTAGTGAAAGTGCTAACGTCAGATGAGTTGAACGATATTTTAGAAAATGGATTTTTACAAGAAGAAGCACACTTAATACAAGCTTTCATCACTTCCATACTAAAAAACATTGAATCCGGTAAGTCTGTTCTTGTTGAATCTTTATACTTAATTCCTGTTTATTGCTACAAAAAAGGTCAAAGGGAAGAAGCTCTTAATACACTTTCAAAGATATCAGAAGTTACTGAAACAGCTGTAGTTTCTAGAAAATGCATTTCAGACCTATTAATTCAACCTACTTTCAAGTCTAATATTGAATCTAATCTTGATAGTCTGATTGAATTTGTGGAATCCTCTAGTGAAAAGGAGACTTTAGAGTTATCATTGAAAATTGCTAAACAAATTTTAACTTCTCATTTGAAACAGTTGCATGATGAATCTTCTTCAAAATTCATTTCCAAATTGTACAAATCTCTAAGTAAGCAAATTTTCAGTTTCAAATCAAAAAAAAAGATATCTTCAAATGGTACCTTAAATATTGCTGTTTGTTTGGTTTCTATTGATTTGTCTTCAGATAATAGATCTGAGTTGATAAGCAATCTTGAACATAGACTTCTAAAACTTTTAAAATCGTCAAGTCCTAAAATTTCTGAGTTTGATATTGTTTGGCTTATTGACAATATTTGCGAACTTTCCCGTGAAAGAATTCTAGCAAAGAAAGAAAAATTCAAAACCATTATCAAAGAATTAGGTTCATCTTATATATCATCTGTTGGAGTCAAAGAATCTTTACTCAAGTTAGTTGTGAAGCTTTCAAATGCCTATATACCAGAATATGTTTTGGCCTTATTTCTAAACTTGGAGGTTACTTCAACTAATACTAGTACCATAACAAAATATTTAAAGGTCCTAAATTTAACATCTTCAGAAGATTTCTTTAGATGCTGGACTTTGGCCATTAATAACTCTGAAATAAGCCCTCAGTCACTTGAACTTCTTACATCATTTTTAGAATCGGCATCTAAAACTGAAGATATTCCTTCAGTTCATAAATTTTCTACAAAGACAATTTCTTTAATTTTAGATAATACCAATAAAGACTCTTTGGATAATCCTGACACTTTAATCAGATCAATCACTTGCTTCAAAAGTTTGATTACTTCTAAAAGTTGGATCCTAACTCAGTATTCAGTTGAATTAATCCTACTTTATCCTAATATGATCACACAGTTGTTAATACAGTCATTATCGTCCGATGTTTCCAAAGATACATTAAATAAAGTTGAAACAATATACATTTTATGTACTCAGATTATCTCCAATCTTTTGCTTTTCCAAAGGTTTAGATTTTCTAGTAGACAACACTTGTTAATGGAAACATTTGAAACTTTGATGGAAGCCTTGTTTGAAAAAAATCAAGACTCAGT
The DNA here is from genome assembly GCA_003706315.3 of Ambrosiozyma oregonensis (nom. inval.). Classification (NCBI taxonomy): domain Eukaryota; kingdom Fungi; phylum Ascomycota; class Pichiomycetes; order Pichiales; family Pichiaceae; genus Ambrosiozyma; species Ambrosiozyma oregonensis (nom. inval.). Next base: position 18,456 of record PPKY03000077.1, read on the forward strand.
TGCCACTAAAATAGTGGCTTCTTCAGGACAATGTGCCGAAGCGTATCAAAGATTGATGGGTAATTTGTGTGAAACAAGTTCCAGCAAGCAACAACAATCGAGCAAGTATCAAGATTCATCAATGAACAATTCATTAGCTATTTTCAAATCGCATTTAAGAAAATCTTTACCTGTCCTAGTATTCAATTACTTGAAGTTTTATATTAAATTCAGATTGAGCCCGGAATTGAGAGAATCACTTGTTGCTGGTTTGTTTATGATTTTTGATTTATTCACCACAAACGAACTAAATTATATCAATATTAGTCTCGATGGTCATAGTAGAGTTATTTTTAGAACTTTATACGATGATTACAAAAAGTTCGGCAAATGGAAGGAAGATTAGTGATTTTACTATAGATTTTTACCTGTATTTAATTTAAATAGATTAAATATATTGTATTAGATATTATTAGTAGTATTTAATTGTATTTAATTGTATTTACACTTTTATAAAATGGTAAAGTAGAAATGGTATTGGATAAGACTAGTTTCTTGAAGCAAGAGCTCTTTCTTTATTCCATCCTTTGATCCAATTAGCTGAATCAGCTTTCGGCACAAAGTAAATTCTTAATGAATCATCAAAAAGAGGAACTTTAGGCTTTTCTGAAGTCAAAGCTGAATTTAAAGCAACTTTTTTACCGACTTTAATCAACCCACCAGCTTCAGTTTCCATATATGCTTCTAATTTCTTTGGTCTAAAGTCCTTGTGTTTCTCGTCAAAGTATGATTCTGGTCTTTGTAGTACCGTTTCCATCAATTCATAGGGGGTTGTTAACTCACTGATTTCACCCACAAAATCAAACTCATCGGTTGTTGGGTACATGATCATGGCTGGGAAGATCAATTGAGATTCAACATCATTACTATCTTCTAAATGGATTGTGTTTTCTGAAAGCATATCAGCTGGTTTGGATGTGGTAATGGATGTTATGCCTCTTAACTTGATAGCTGTCTCTAAAACTTCCTTGATTCTTTCCTTTTCCTCTTTTTCCTTTCTCTTCTTTTCAGCATATTCGAATATCTTTTGCTTCTTGTCTTTAATGCTCTTTTGAAGACTATTAACAGCAGCATTTTTACTATCTATACTACTTGCATATTGCAAAACTTGCTCAGCTTCATCATAACGTGATATAGCAAAAAAAGCTTTAGCTGATCTGAAAAGAGCTTTCACATTTTCAGGTTGAATCTTTAGACATTCCTTAGCATCATTAATACAACTTCTGTAGTTCTTTAATTCTAAGTTACAGGCAGATCTATTCAAATACAATGCTGCATTGATATCATCTGCTCCACACTCAATATCCAACCCCTTGGTGTAATATTCTATAGCATTCTTATACTGCTTGGTCTTGTAACAATCGTTACCTTGATTTTTGAAATTTGTTGCTATCTCATCAGGTTCTCCTTCATAGGCCAACGCTTTCAAGGCTTCAACTTGCATATTTTCACCACCATCACCATTTGTTTCATCCAACTCTGTCATAAACAATGGCAATCTGTTTAAATCTTGCAAAACTTCATCAGTTGACTTACCAGACATTTCTGATAACTGCGGAGGTAAAGATGGATCACCATTTTTAGGGACATATCGTCTCTTTTCCCATTCTGAAACTAGTTGGTCAATTTTCTTATCATCTTCTTCCGAAAGTTCTGTAATCTCAACCATCTTGTTCTCTTGTATATTAATCTGTGGTGTACTACTTCGTACTTTGTGCTTTACCTTGGTTCAAATAATTAAATCTCATTACTATAATAACGCTAAAAAAAATATTGAAAAAAAATCGCATCAAGAAAATTTTAGTTTTAGTGCTTACTAAAATCTTAACCACTTTTCAATTGCCATTCTCTCTATTCCTTTTCGCATACCAAACTAAGTTTGTTTTAATCGAAAATGTCTACTACAGTTCAAAAAAGAAAGAGGCTTTCACAGGGTTTGGCAGTCACTCAAAAAGTGTTTGTGCGGTCTCGTAATGGTGGTGCTCTTAAAATTGTAAGAGAACACTATTTAAGAGATGATATTCCATGTTATTCACAAAGTTGTACAGAATGTTCAAGTTACTACCAAGTTGATGCATCAACTGGTGAAATAGCTAGTCCAATTTTATCTGATTCTCCATTAGACTTGAAAGGAAACTCTGGGGTTGGGAAACATTATGTTTTACTAGATACCAACGTTGTTTTAAATGCTATTGATATGCTTGAAAGTGATTCTGTTTTCTATGATGTTATTATTCCACAGACAGTTTTGGAAGAAGTTAAAAACAAAAGCTACCCAATTTATTTAAGATTAAGAACACTAGGTAAAAATGAAGACAAGAGATGTATTGTCTTCCATAATGAATTTAAAGCTACTACATACTTAGCTAGGGCAAAAGGTGAGACAATCAATGATTATAATGATAGATTGATTAGAAATTGTGCCAAATTTTATAACTCACATTTGAAAAATTTTGGGATCACAGTTGTTTTATTAACCAATGATAAGGATAACATTAAGAAAGCGGAAAATGATGGTGTCATAGCCCTAACTTTGGAAGAATATGTTTCTATTTTACCAAACTCCTGTGAATTACAGGATATGTTACCTTCATCTGATGGCTTCTCCTCAAATTTGAATGAGATTAAATATCCAGAATACTACTCTACCGCTAGATTAATCGGTGGTATCAAAAATGGAAGTTTGTATCAAGGAAATATCAGTGTTTCATCGTACAACTTTTTGGAAGGTTCTGTCTCTGTTCCATCTTTGCCGAAACCTTTATTAATATTAGGAAGAGAAAACTTAAATAGAGCATTCAATGGAGATTCAGTTGTTGTTGAAATTTTGCCAAAGAGCCAATGGAAAAGACCATCCACTGAGATTATTGATGAAGAAGTTATTAATAAGAATACCGTTGGTGATGACGTAGAAAATGAAATTATCATCAGTGATGAAGAAAGAAGACTATTAACACAAGAAGCAATCAAAGCTCAAGGCGGTGATGTTGAAGAAGATAAAAGAATTGTTCCAACAGCTAGAATTATTGGTATTATGAAAAGAAGTTGGAGATTATATGTTGGGCAATTGGCTCCTAACTCTATTAATAAAAATCAAGTTGGTGGAAATGCAGCCAAAAATTGTTTTGTTATTCTAATGGATAGATCTTTACCTAAAATTAGAATCAAAACTAGAAGATCAAGAGAATTAGCTGGAAAAAGAATTGTTATCGCAGTCGATTCATGGCATACTAACTCAAAGTTCCCAGAAGGGCATTTTGTCAGAACATTGGGTGAGGTGGAAGATAAAGATGCCGAACAGGAAGCTTTATTATTAGAACATGATGTTGAGTATAGACCTTTTTCAAAGAATGTGCTCGATTGTTTGCCAAAAGAAGGTCATGATTGGAAGGTTCCTGAAAACTTGAATAATGGCGATCCCCAATTAGCAAAAAGAAGAGATTTAAGAGATAAGTTGATCTGCTCTATCGATCCACCTGGATGTGTCGATATTGATGATGCTTTGCATGCTCAAAGATTACCCAACGGAAACTATGAAGTCGGTGTCCATATTGCCGATGTTACTCATTTTGTTAAAGCAGGTTCTGCATTGGACCAAGAAGGTGCTTCCAGAGGTACTTCCGTCTATTTAGTTGATAAAAGAATTGATATGTTACCAATGTTATTAGGTACTGATTTGTGTTCTTTAAAACCTTACGTTGAAAGATTTGCCTTCTCTGTCATTTGGGAAATGGACGAAAATGCTAACATTGTCAATGTTGACTACACAAAATCAATTATCAAATCAAGAGAAGCATTTGCTTATGAGGAGGCTCAAATCAGAATAGATGACAAAACCCAAAATGATCCTTTGACTCAAGGGATGAGAATATTATTGAATTTATCTAAGAAGTTAAAGAAGAAAAGAATGAATGCCGGTGCCTTAAACCTAGCTTCTCCTGAAGTCAAGGTTCACATGGATAGTGAAACATCAGATCCAGGTGAAGTTGAAATCAAGAAACTATTAGATACAAATTCTTTAGTCGAAGAATTTATGTTGTTAGGTAATATCTCTGTTGCAAGAAAGATATATGATGCTTTCCCTCAAGTTGCTATGTTACGTCGTCATGCTCCACCTCCAGCTACTAACTTTGAAGCTTTAAATGATATCTTGCGTGTTAAGAAGAATATGAATATTTCATTAGAAAGTTCAAAGGCTTTAGCTGATTCCTTAGATAGATGTGAAGATCCAAAGGATCCATATTTTAATACTTTGCTCAGAATTATGGCTACAAGATGTATGATGGCTGCTGAGTATTTCCCTGCAGGGAATTTTTCATATCCTGATTTTAGACATTATGGTTTAGCTGTCGATATTTACACACATTTTACATCTCCTATTCGTAGATATTGTGATGTTGTTGCTCATAGACAATTGGCAGCAGCTATTGATTACGAGCCATTACACCAAGTTCATATGGATAAAAGCAAGATGGATCTTGTCGTTAAAAATATCAATAAACGTCATAGAAATGCACAATTTGCTGGTAGAGCAAGTATTGAGTACTATGTTGGTCAAGTAATGAAATCTAATGAGAGTTCTCAAGAAGGTTACGTTATCAAGGTTTTTTCGAACGGTATAGTTGTGTTAGTGCCTAAGTTTGGTGTTGAAAGTTTAATAAAGTTAGAGATTCTTGGTGACGTTAATTCTGCTAAATTTGAAGAAGAACTTTACAAACTATCTTTCAAAGATAACAATGGGAAATTTAGAGAATTGTCGGTATTCGATAAAGTGAATGTCTCTGTGAAGTCAGTTTTGGATGAGATGTCTGGTAAGAGAAAAGTCCAATTGGTTTTAAAGTAAAACTTCATATATAAATAACTATATTAACCATTTAAACTAGTTAATTCATAAATTATTATTTTGTAAATGAGTTCCGCACGAAAAAAACCCCAGAGAGAGAATTTTTCGCTACACAAATACGTAAAGAGTGTGTTCAAAAAGATTGAGATAAGTCATCAAAACTCTTCAAACATTTCCGCTGTATTATTCAAAGATCAATTACAGGAATTATGTCCAATTTCAATCTACAGATCCGTCAGGCAGCTACAGGAATAGATCCTGTTGTTGCTGATTATGCATTAGGCTATGTTAATCATATCTCAAGTTCAACTGAAGATGCAGTTCTAGCACAACAATTAGATATTCCAAAGGAAATTTCCTTTTTAGAACAACTGTTGGTAAGTGCTGGTGGTGATTCTACTAAGGTGGATAAATTGGCTAAGAAACTGAGTGAAACATTAACCAAAAAGTTAAATGATAACATGGCTAAATTATCTGTCACTGGTGATACTTCAAAGAGATTACTAGATGTCAGCTTGTTACAAAGTCAACAAAGAGAATTGGATTCTTCATTAGCGTTATTACAATCAACTACAGATATTGAACATACTGGTAGATTGATGGAAACTAGAGTTGATAAGAAGAAACTTCAAAAGGCAGAAGCCAAAATTGCTAAAAAAGTGGCTAAGAGAAATAACAAGTTTGTTCAATATGAAGCTTCTAAATTAATCAACGATAGCAAAGATGAAGATTATGACTCATTCTTCTTAAAGGTCAATCCTATTGATTTTGGTGCTGGTGCAGGTAAGTCAAAAGATATCAAGATTGATACGTTTGATTTATATGTTGGGCAAGGTCAAAGAATATTATCTGATGCTCAATTAACTTTAGCATTTGGTAGAAGATACGGTTTGGTTGGTCAAAATGGTATTGGTAAATCCACTTTATTGAGAGCATTGTCGAGAAGAGAACTAAATATTCCTCAACATATTACTATTTTACATGTTGAACAAGAAGTTATAGGAGATGATACCCCAGCTTTACAATCTGTTTTAGATGCTGATGTTTGGAGAAAACAATTATTGAGAGAAGAAACGATGCTTAATCAAAGATTGAGTGAAATTGAAAAGTTGAAAGAATCATTCGAAGAAGAATCTTTGGAAATGAAAAAATTAGAAAATGAACAATCAGACTTGCTTCAAAAATTGGAAGATGTCGACGAAAAGTTAGGTGAAATGGAATCAGATAAAGCTGAAGGTAGAGCTGCCTCTATTTTATTTGGTTTAGGTTTTTCTCAAGAATCACAAAATCGTGCAACAAAATCATTTTCTGGTGGTTGGAGAATGAGATTATCATTGGCCAGGGCATTATTTTGTAAGCCAGATTTATTATTGTTGGATGAACCTACTAACATGTTGGATGTTCCTTCAAGTACGTATCTTGCTCATTACTTGCAAACTTACCCTTCTACTGTTTTGGTTGTTTCTCATGATCGTGCATTCTTAGACGAAATTGCAACTGATATCATTCATCAACATTCAGAAAGATTGGATTACTATAGAGGTTCTAACTTCTCTTCTTTCCACTCTACTAGAGAAGAAAGATTGAAAAACCAAAAGAGAGAGTATGAAAATCAAATGGCAGTCAGAGAACATCTACAAGCTTTCATTGACAAATTTAGATATAATGCTGCAAAATCATCAGAAGCACAATCTAGAATTAAAAAGTTGGAGAAAATGCCTGTTTTGGAGCCACCAGAAGAAGAAAAGTTAGTTACTTTCAAATTTCCAGACCCAGAAAAACTTTCTCCTCCAATATTGCAACTCTTAGATGTTTCATTTGGTTATAGTCCTAAAACTTTATTATTGAATGACGTTTCTTTGGATGTCCAACTAAATTCAAGAATTGCATTGGTTGGTGCCAATGGTTGTGGTAAAACTACATTGTTGAAAGTGTTGATGGGTGAAAATATTCCATTAGATGGTTCAGTTTCAAGAAACTCAAGATTAAGAATAGGTTATTTTGCCCAACATCATGTTGATTCGATGGATTTGAATCAAAATGCAGTTGGTTGGATGTCACAAAGATATCCTGGTAGAACAGATGAAGAATATAGACGTCATTTAGGTTCTTTTGGTATCACTGGTTCACTATCTTTGCAAAAGATGCAATTGTTATCTGGTGGTCAAAAATCCAGAGTTGCGTTTGCTGCTTTGTGTTTAACTAATCCGCATATCTTAATTTTGGATGAACCTTCAAATCATTTGGATACTTCTGGTTTAGATGCGCTTACAGATGCTTTGAATACATTCAAGGGTGGTGTTTTGATGGTTTCCCATGATGTTTCTATTATCAATAACGTTTGTAATGAGATCTGGGTTAGTGAAGATGGTACTGTTAAAAGGTTTGATGGTGATATCTATGATTATAAGAAATATATATTATCTAATGCCGACGCTTCTGGTGTTGTCAAAAGACATTAGACCTACTAATTTTTGTACTTACATAGAACTTGATAATAAGATTTACATCCGGAATGATTTGATTGTTGCAATAATTTAATGTACTGTAACATTAAAAGACTGGTTAGCATATCTGGAGCATGATAAACAGTTGTGTGAAGATTGTGGTGAAATAAGTGGGAAAAAATTACTGGATTTCTTACCTTGAAAATGTATACAAGTAATTAGGAATTGGGATTGAAGATCTCATAAAAACAAGTTCGTTTGATTTAGGTTTATGCAGAAGTTTACATATATAAGTAGTTAGTAAGGAACTTTAGAGATATATATGTATGTATATATTATGCTTACTGATGATTTATTTGTTCTTCTCAACAATTATGAAAAGACCATTCAAAAAAAGAACTCAAAGAAATCAAAACATTTAAATCCAATCAAAGAAAATACTTGGAAATTACATAATATACTAAGCTATATATATAGCTTTAAATTTTAACTGACCAGTGTAGGATTGAATGTTTTAGAAAGAGATGGGTATAATTGGCATGTTTCTCTAAAATAACAATATATTATGGGAAAATGGAGCCTGTCCGCAATTTATTGCTACCTTCTAGTAATTCTTATTTACCGGTAGCCTCCTTTGTATTATTATGAATAACAAATATACCCAAGAACATCATTTTACTTTGAAATATTTAAAATAAAATAAGTTGAAAATGATGAAAGAAGTTATCTTTCTTATACTCCTAGTTCATAGAACTAAAAGCAAGGGCAATACAGACTCTTCTCAAAGTATTTTATACTCTATATATAATATATACTTAATAATAGTAATTTATATTTAACTTATATATAATATGTATTTAATAATAGTAATTTATTATTTAATTTATATTCTATTATTTTATTTGAATTTATTTAGATTAATAAATATCAAGTGGTTTAGAAAGAGATGAGGGCTCTCTGAGAAAATTTCAAAATCAAATCCCTGCTTTAACAATTTTTTATAATATAGGTCAAAGACAATATAAAAGTGATACCATGCGGACAAATTTTACCAGAAGTATTCTATATTTTTTCCAAACAAAAGAGGAGATATTAGTCAAAAAAAAAAAGACAAATTTCAAAAGAAAACAAGAAAAAAAATGCAAAAAAATAGAAATTCGCCTGCACCCACGCTGGGAGTCGAACCCAGAATCTTTTGATTAGAAGTCAAACGCGTTAACCATTACGCTACGCGGGCGATTTCTGACTTTTCAAAAGGTTAGGTTGATGATAACTCTTATAATAAACCTTGGATCATTTACCTTCTTAATCTGTAACCGAAATCGGCTAAAGATAACAACTTGATTTATATCGGAAATAAGTCATAACATTCCATTATCATTATGATAATATGCATGTCTTATTACATTGTTACTGTAAATCATTATTGTTACAAATTACAGGTTATAGGTCAGCCATTTTTCATATAGGTCAGCCATTTTTTCAGGATCAT
>PPKY03000078.1:0-25193 GCA_003706315.3 Ambrosiozyma oregonensis (nom. inval.)
CTGTTGTTAATGGCGGCATTAATTTATATTCAATCCATGATCTTGATCAATATAACTGTGATTATTTTTATTTTTAATATATATACTAACTGTTTTATCATTGTTATCATTATTCAAATAGAAGAGAGAAAAAGCTCAAGAAGATTTATACATCAGAAAACACCAATCTGATCAATTAGCTAAATTAAGAGCTGAATTAGAACAACACAAAAAGGAATTAGAAGAATTAGAACAAAAGATTAACAAAAGTGAAGCTTAAGTTTCCCCTTTCAAGTTTATATAAATTTATTTTTTGAATTAGTTTCGATCATGTTTTTCTTTATTTGTTGTTATTCATGAAATTTTTTTAAATCAAATTAGGTATGATCTTTTTACTATTTCGTATTTAAAGCTTTCACTATAACTACCAGCACCATATTATTTTTTGAAACGTTTTAGTTTGATGAGCCATTCATATTTGTGTTTATTTTTTTAACAATTTATCTTATTCATACTTATTTTAAATTTTACGACTTTATTATATGAATCTACGAGATATTGTAGCCATATCCTGTACTCATGCTACGAAAACAAGTTTTATTCTGCAAAAGGTATAAATTAAAGTTCTTTTAAAATAACATTACAAAGGAAAAAAAATTCTGAAACTGTAACTATAAAAAAATATATAAATAATAACAAATAAAGCAAATCAAAAGGTGGTCAATAGTAAATATTACTATAACTCACTACTAATAATACGGGTTCTACACTACTTTACTTAATTCAATTTTGGTCTCTTAACATTTTGCAACAATTCAGTTTCTTCGTCAATTGGTGGGCCATCAGCTGGAAGAGTCTTTGGAGTAGAAATATTGGTATGATAATCCTTAATAATTGAATCAACATCATCAATATTCAATGGTCTAACATCTCCTAATCTCTTAATCTTAGAAGTAACTTCTTTAACTTGATCATCAGTTAAATTCAAATTCAATTGTTCAACCCTGGATTTAATTGCATTCCAACCAGTCAATCTATTGGCAAAATGAATGTATCTAGTTAAACCAAAATCAGATGGGTTCAAAATTTCATATGTGGATGGATTAGCTAAAATAGCCTTAGCATGAATACCGGCTTTATGAGTGAAAGCACAGAAACCAGTAATTGGGTTGTTAAATGGAATGTTAACTTGAACAGCATCGGCAACTAAATTTTCCAAATCTCTTAATTTATGTAATTTATATTTAGAAAGAACGTATTCTCTATCTGCAGCAATCATTCTTGCCATTAAACCACCTAATGGGGTGATACCATTTCTTTCACCAATACCTAAAACTGAAACATCAATTAATTTAGCACCAGCTTCTAAAGCAGTGTAAGCATTAGCAATAGCACAACCGGTATCATTATGGAAATGACATTCAATTTCACAAGAAACAACAGATTTTAAAGTTTTGACTAGTTCATAAACTTGTCTTGGGTTAGCACAACCAACAGTATCAGCAATACCAACTCTGTTAACACCAATCTTATCAACAGTTTTATAAATGTTTAATAAATCAACAATATCGGATCTGAATGAATCTTCAGAAGAAAATCTAATTTCAATACCCTTTGATTTAACAAATTCAATAACTTCAATGGCAGACTTGGTAATGTAAGACATATCTTTACCATGAGAATATTGTCTCAAAAATTGAGAAGTACCAATGACAACATCAACACCATCCACACCAGTTTCAACAGCAACTCTAGCATCATCCATATGGCACCTTATATGGGTTAGGATCTTAGCTTTTAAGCCCAATTTACAGATAGCTTCACAATCAGCTCTTGATTGTTCAGAGGCAACTGGAGAAGTTAATTCAATGTAGTCAACACCAAAATCATCTAAAGCTTTAGCGATTTCAATTTTCTTTTCAGTTGTGAAGAAAGCATTGGCAAATTGTTCACCTTCTCTTAAAGTAGATTCAATTAATTGGAAAGATCTAACATTAGATAAATAATCACTTGGGTTTGGTCCATATGGATTATGTGTGACTTTCTTATGTTGTTCTTCAGAAACTTTTTGGTAACCAGCTATAATATTTAAATATTTTCTTATGTGTTAGTCATCTGATTGGTTAGAATAGGGAAAAAATATCTCTTTGATCGAGGAGCATTTCTTTAAAAGATTAAAAAGATAGTAATTAATTATATTTATTAAACATACTTGGTTCAGACATGATAAAATAATTTCAAATGTTGGAACTTGGAATAAATAGAAAAAAGGAGAATATAGAAATTAAAATTGAAAAATAAATCACAAATTACTCATTCATATCTCATTTCATTTTCCATGTTGGGCGCTCGATAAGAAAAAAAAATCTTTTCGCTAGCCTCCCGCACACCTTTGCACCTCATGAATATGCTCTACTATCTACTAACGTTTTATAAAAAAATCATGTTCATTCACAAATAATAAAAGAGGTACAAAACTAGTTAAAAGATCGAAAACGGAATAAAAAGAATGCAAGTAAAGGAGCAGTAGTAATACACGGCACAAAAAAACAAAAAAAATTTATGCAGGACTATGATAAATATTCATAACCAGAACTATCTTCAGTTCTAGCCAAATACTGCTCATCAATTAAAACTTCGATAGCTTTCTTGATATCGGCGACGGTCGGTTTGAATCTAGTGATTATTTGCATAACTTCACTTGTCAATTGTTCATGCTTGTAATTTTTTCTAGCTTTCATAACTCTAACAATACATGCTTTCAAAACTTCATGGTGTCTTCTTTCAACTTCATCATTAGTTTCCTTATCTTCGTTTCTGGCATCAATTTGTTTAACGCCCAAAGAAAAGTTAATTTTTGGTTTCTTAACGGTATATTCTTTAACCATCTTAAATGTAGTAGCTGGTTTTAAAATATTATCTTCACCTGGTGGATTTTGTACTAGTAACTTGTTTTTAACTAATGGCAAAACATTAGCTTTGAAAACTTCAGGTGATAAAGCGGTTAATTCCACTAACTTGCTTCCTGTGAATTGATCCTCCTCATTAAATGGAGATAATATGGAATATTGAAATAATGTTAATGTGAATGAGAAAGGTGGTTTACCAGGTTTTGATAAGTTCGCTTTAACTTCAACTTTAGATCTACTCCATAACCAGTTTAGTTGTCTACCACTAAACCTTTCTTGATAAATGGTGGTAAACTTTTCTTGAGATTGGCTGAGCTCAGTTGGTAAAATGAATGATTCATTAGAGTCTTTGAAAACTGAACTCCATGCAGTGGTATCTAAAACTCTTGGCTCTAAATCAGAAATGTACTGTCTTGGATTCTTATCATTGGAAACAGATTCTTTATAAACACCACCCAAGTCCTTTGAGGTTCTAATATCATTAAACATACTTGTAATCTGTTGAGTATATTCTAAACTGTTTGCCTGTTTCAATCTTTGAATAATAAATTCTTCTTTTTCTTCATCTTCTGGTGACATATTACTACCCATCAATCTCTTCGATAAAAATCTTCTATACCAAATTTCAAAACTTTCCTTATCTTCGATAAAATTGAAAACAGTCATTAATTCATCAATTGACAGATCTTCATAATCTTTCTTTTTCAGTAATTCATCACTATATAAAGCTAATAAATTTGGAGTTCTAGATTTAGATCTAGCCGTTGGTGTAGCAATGGCATTTTTATTGATGAATGACTGACAGGCACTATCTAAAGCCTTAACAAATGCTTCATTATTATCAAATGCTGCTTCAACGACATGTTGATACTTTTTATAAACTGATAATAGAGTATTAATGTATAATTTTGGGTCAATGGCATCGGCTTTTTCTTTTCTCTTTGCTTTACCATGAGCTGCTGCTGCTGCAACGGCAGCAGCCTGTGCTTTTTTATGGGATTCTTCCATTTGAACTTTTAATTCTTCAATAGTTTTCAAACCTTGATTCTTAATATAATTTTGGAAATCTTCTAATAAAGGAGTTACAGTGGAAGGAACCCTTTTTAATAATGTATGTATTCTTTTGATATCAGAATATCTACCTTGATCTAATAAAGAAGTTAATTCTGCTCTAATTGTATCTGCATGATTGATGATCAAAACTTCATTCAAAACTTCATTTAAGGGTCTTCTAGTATGATCATTTAATTCTTCTAGTCGTTTCAATTCTTCTTCAATTCTGGATTCAGCTTTAGCTAAATAATTAACAACACCATGATCTTTGATAAAGTCAGTTGACTCTTTAGTATAGAAATTATATGTTTCAGTAAGGAAAGTTTTTTCAAAATCATTAATATAGACAGACAAATTTTGTTTTTTCAAATCATTAACGTCGAAGCCTAACAAAACAAATGATTTAATGGCGACACTTAAATCGGCAGTTGCTTCCACTTTATTTAATCTTTGTGCTTCAATTTGACCCATGATTTCTCCCATTAACTTTCCTAAATTGGCATGAAATTTATAGTCTCTCCATGATAGCATACAAAGTGACAGAATATCATAGATTTCTCTACGACCATCAGCTCTTTCTTTGGTAACCCAATATCTATTGATATAATCTAGGATATCATTCAATCTAGTAGAACCTATTAAAAATCTTTGCCATGCTCCAGTATAAAATTGTAAGAAAGTTTTACCTTCTTTTGGATTCAATTGATTTAAATATGTTTTTAAATAATCTTGCAGTTTGGCGTAAAGTTCGGCACCCACTAACCTAACAGCTCCATCTCCATCATGTGTAACATTTTGATGTTGTGCTCTAGAGCTAGAATTAGAAGTACAATAATCATAAACTTTTGTGTAAGTTTCAGTATACATCTTTGGATCCAGAGAGGAGTTGTTTGAATCACCCAAAATTATCAGAATTGAAGGTTCAATTTCACGCCATGTCTTCGTCAAGTAAGGGCTATAACTAGCACCAGTATCAACTCGTTTAGGAGGCATGTTATATTGGTCTATTAAAGGTGCAATTGGGTGTTCTGGTATAAGGTTTGTGGAAAAAAAGAATGGAGAGGGCTCAACACTACAGAGTCGCCACCTATCCTGTGTTTTCTATTGTGCTTTACATGAATCGTTCACACGATCGATATTCGCTAACTAGCGAAAATCTATTTTACAATACAAAACTACTAGATATTTAAAAAGCAGAAAAACCTTTAGTAAACCAATAAAAGAAACAAATATGAAAAATAAAAAAGAATAGATATACAGTGATCACATAAACACATGTATGAAAGATGCGGACGTCGGAAAATAAGAAACAAAAAAAAATAGGCAGTCATGAAAAAATTAAGGTAAACACAGATCATAAAAAAGCGAAAATGTAGTTTTGTAGTTTTGTAGTTTTGTAGTTGTTGAAACATTATAACTAATTGATCTTTTAAGAAAAATAAAGGATAGAACAATATAGGTGATAACAATTATTTTGAATGAGTAACAGCAAGAACAACTCTAAAAATACTGATTGTAAACGTAACACACCATGCAACTAAGGCTATGAACAAAAATGCAGATAGTGATTTCTGATTATCACACATTGATGAAATCATTTTACCAGATGCATTGATCCTTGGTCCTGAACAAACCCATCTTGAATCATATAAAGTGTTGAAACTCAAGGCTAAATTAGCACTTGAAAAAATAATGAAGACTAAATCTAATAAAATTAATCTAATCTTGTTTTTAGGGTCTCTAAGACCGATCGGTTGGCCACTGAATTCATCATGGGAAACTACTAATAGATAAACAACAGCAACAGATTGAACAACGATGGCCATAATTGAACTTGGTTGTTGAGATATATTGTTTGAAGAATCTAAACGATTGCTCAAAACAAAAATACGGCAAGCCAACCCCAAGGCAATGCAAGATAAAATTAAAGTAAATAATCTGAAAAACAAGGGAATGTAGGTATTTGTCATTAACGACTCTCTCAAAGTGGTTCTCCAATCCTCTCTGTTTTCTTGAATCCAATAACGGGCCCTGGTTTTGAAAGCTTCACGTTTTTTCTTATCACCGTATTCTTTGTATTTGGAGAAGTGATTTCCTTCTTCCAAATCTTTATCATCCAAAGTATCAGAAAGGATGTCACTTTTCGCCAAAAAAACGTTTTGAAGCCTGGTATCACCTCTCCAATTGGTATCCAAATCGTAGCTTTTCATAATTAGGTCATTGTTGTTTAAACTTTCTCTAGTAGTATTGAGCTGAGAGTTTAATATACTATTATTATTGTTATTATGTGAATGATCATTAATAGGGGTTCTGGACCCACTTGAATGTCTTTTATGTTGTTGTTGTAACTGATATTGTTGCTGCAATTTTTCAGCTAGATGTTCATCAGTCTTTCTACCTTTGATTGAGTATAAAAATTGATTCCAATCCACAACACCATTTGCATCTTGTTGTCTAAAAGTATTAACAAATGTATCATCGTCACCAGCATGGGCAAACAGAACTTTTGAGTCTATTTCTGAATTACTTAGATCTTGATAATGAAAGTGAGAAGAGGAAGGTGTAGCTGGATGAGGTTGTCTTCTTTTAGAGTGTTCTTCATCTTCTTCACCTTTAACTTTGGCCAACCTATCTAAAGAAAAAGGGGGAAATGTAGTAGCATTCATTCTGTAAGGAGTTTTAACGATGGGAAGATGGTTTTCTAACACTGAAATGGAGTTATTATTGGATACAGAACCAATCAGATGATTACTATTTGGATTTCCGGAACCCACACCATTATTTAAAAGAGACAGTAAATTTGGAGGAGGCTGCTCAGATGTTGAGGGTGTATTGTATGGGTAACTGTATGAATTATACAAACTTGAGATATTTGACGAAGATCCATGACTTCTTGGAACTGGTGATTGTAGAGATATTGGAGGTTTCAGGTTATTATTAGAGTGTTTTAAGCTTGAAAGGCCCTTTGAATAAGAATTCGTACTTGTACTTGTATTTGCGTTTGCGTTTGTATTAGCACCGGCAGATTGAGATGACTGTTGGTTTAATATTCCCACCATGGTATGAAGAGAACTGAGAGATTTATGGATTAATCTATGCTAAAGAAGAAGAATGGAAGATTTGGGTGACGAGTTGAAGGAATGATTGTTTATCTATCTGTCAGTAAATCACTAAACACTGCTTTCTCTTTGTCTCTCGCTCCATTTTGTGCTGGGTTTTTCCTGTTGCCTCTTCAATCAGTTTAAGCTATAATAAACTCGATTTGAGCTTCTATTATTTTACTGCTGTTTGATCTAATTAATAAGATATGACTTAATTACAAAGTTTAATGACGTATCTAATTGTATAATGTTGGAAGGAGTTCGAGAGCTCGAGTATCTAGGCCTAAAGTAACATGAAACTGAACAAGGCTATGCTATACGATACAATATGACCTTTTCACAATTCTCTCTCAAAGCATCATCACATGCTGTTGATTAATTCAACAATATCAATAGCTAGTATATCGGTATATAGAAACAATAAGATTCAGCATAGCTTTATTTGTTTCGTTTTATTTAGTTTGTTATGAGTCTTTCGAATTCTCACAGCCCACTCTGAGTTTGACTCAAACAGTCATTTTATTATGGATTTTTCTGGCTGATAACAAACTAACAAATTCACATTCAGTTTAAACACTGCTCAACATTTCACTCTCCCCTTTCAACTATCTCATTTTGTATTATATCTATTTATACAGATACATATATGTCCTTATATTAAATAGCTATTTGACAATATTTTGAACTGCTCTCATCTGTTTTCATTTGCTTCTCCTCATTTAGTCCTTTTAGCCTTCCATAACGATCTCCGACTTCCGAAAAACCATGATTTCAATAATTAGGCCAATGGCCACCACCACTACTAATAGAATTAAGTTGAATCATATAAATAGACCAATATATTCATTAACTTCGATTTCTTTCAGATTTAATTCTACGGTCTCTGTTCCAAAATCAATTTTCAACTCAAGTACAAATACTAATTATAATAACGATAAGATAGATTTCTCAAGAAATCCAGTATACCTTGTTTCGATTCCAATTACAACAAAACGTGATTTTATTTATTGCAAGTATTCTTCTGATCATTTTCCAAGTGGCACAGAATCTTATGAAACTAAGATTGTTAATTGGTTCTCAAAGACTTGGAATAAATTAGAGAAATCAGATGCTAAAGTGAATAAATATATTGTAAATTTAATTCATAAGTTACAATCCAAGATTCCATGGATCGAAACATGCTTGAGATCAATTCCATCAAAGGCAAATATGATCAGATCAATCGAGCCTAAATCTTCTGTTTTATCCTCCACTACAGATGAATTCGTTAATGAAGACGAAATTAAGAAATCAAATTTGGAATCAAAAGATTTAAAGCCAATTCCATTTTATTTTCCGAAGCAATTAACTTCTGAATCTTCAATCTTGAAAAAAATATCAAAGGATCATGATAAGTTATTGACTTATCATAAAAAATGGCTTTATTGGGACTTAATTGGAATTCCATTAACAGCACCAATTGCCATCCTTCCTTTGATTCCAAATGTTCCTTGTTTTTATCTATGTTATAGAGCTTATTGTCATTTTACTGCTTTGAAAGGTTTAGATCATTTAGAATATTTAACTGGAAATAAAGACAAAGAGGATCATCATCTACAATTTCATGGGTTGGCGTTCATTGAGGAATTGTATTTAAACAGTTTAGATTCCCAAATTAAACAAAATGTAGTGAAATTTGTTAAAAATAAAGGTAATTCGATTTCAATTGATTCTGAAGAGGAATTGTTACTTAGTAAAGATGTTATCGAAGAATTATGTCATGCTTTTGGTGCTGATGAAATAAAACAAGGCTTACAATTTGCTCTTGAACAAGAAACTAATAGACTAAAGACTTTGAATATTGAAGAAACCAATTGAATAGGGATTAATAATTATTATTTAAAAATACTTATTACTTGTAAATATATAAATACATAATTATATAACATTAATTATTAAATCACAAAACCCTTAAAATGTTAGTTGTAGAGGTAACCCTCTGTATAGTTGGTTGGGTCACGTGCCATGCTGCAGGGTTATATAGACCTCACCCAATCTCACCAAGCGAGCTTGGTCCGCTCCACTGCGCTCATCGTTCAGTCCTCAGCTCTCTGTATATTTCAATGATGGACATTCCTCTAACTTCCACCTTCACTTCTCCTTTAATTTTTCTTTTCTTTAAGCATAAAATATATTTCCATAATGAGAGCTAAATGGAGAAAGAAGAGAGTCAGAAGACTAAAGAGAAAGAGACGGAAGGTCAGAGCTAGATCCAAATAAGCAACTAGCCATATTATAGTTTAAATAATGTTGATGTCTTAATATTTAAATATTTATGAATATGAATTGAACTCTAGATTTGAAGAATTATTTTAAGAAGTTGGTACTTGGTTTATTTGGTTTTTACTTATTGTTTTCTGTTACAGTTATAGTTGATTACTACTCTATTATAATTGTAATGAGTCTGCAGTACGTTTTGAAAAGTGTTGTCTTGCTATTAAGTTTTTAATAATTGTTTTGAAAGTTCTGGTATTTTATTCTTGTTGTGTTTGTTTAATCTTTATATGTTTAGATTGTTGGAATACTAGCTCAGATTTTTTCCAATGTCTTTCTACTTTATCTTTGACATTTGTTACAAAGCTATTTTTACAATCCCCTTGTTATGACTTTAAAGACTAAGTATTTTTGATATTTGAATATAATCTACTATATTTTTAATTATTATTATATGGCACTTGCAAAAAGTGTCATCGCTTGTAAAATTGTAGAGATTTCTAAAGTTTAGTAATTGTTGTGGATAATAGACAAATGTCATCTCAACGTTTATTCCGGGAAATTACCAATGATAATCCGAATCTCACAACCTCTAATAAAGTTATTTTGGTGAGTAAACTTAGTGTTTTTAAATATTAACAAAAAAATAAATGGAAGAAATGATTGAAAATAATTCAATTAAATAGAAGCATTTGTAGATAGCAAAAAGAATCCTTTATTAAACAAATTATATACTAATTCTTTATAAAAAAGTTTATTTAATTAATAACAACACCATCCGAAATTTTCATCTTCGTTAGCATTAATATTTTGATTAAATTCAGGTCTTATTGAATTATTTCCTACAACTTGTACATCTGGTTTCTTGCATTTTTCCAAATCCCTTTCAATATTTAAAGGACTAGCAACAAATTCATCAGTTCTTTTATCTGACTTTTGAGTTACTTGTGTTTTTTGTTCTTGTTCTTGATCTTGTTCTTCATCAAATCCTGGAATGTTTTTAATTAAAAATGAATTTGAATTATTTAAAGTATGTTTATAATTAGAATAAAATTTATCCAATTCCTTTAACAATCTAACTGTTGTTTCACCATGAACAAAATCTAGCCTATTTCTTTTAATTCTTTCTTCTGTTTCTAATCTTTCCTTTTCCAATTGTGCTAATCTAGCAGCTTCTTGTTCAACTAATATTTGTAATTGTGATTCTTCTTCTAATTGCTTTTTGGTCTTTTTATTTTTACTTTTCTTATTTGAATTTTTAGCAGGAGCAACATTCTCCTTTATTATCGGTGGAACATCAACCTGTTGTGATTGGTGAATAATATGAGAATTGGAAGGAATAGAAGTGTCAATACAAGAAGCTTGATAAGGATGTTTTCCTTGTATAGCATCTTCAATTAAAGTGGAACTAACACTAGGTCTCCATCTAACCAGTCTATCTTCCATAACTGATATAAACCAATTATTCACTGGGAATAATCTATTTGATTGTCTTTCTAGGATTTTTCTTCTAACATTTTTAGAAACTATTTGATCTTCAGTTTGAGGGAAAGGAGGTTTGTGAGTTGGAGATTCTAAGTATTGAGTTGGATGCGAATAGTTTGAATCTGAAATAGACATAATTATAATAAACAAAAAGTATTATTATATGCTCAAGTATTGTATATTAAAGAAGTTGGTTTATTGTTTTTAGGAGGTTAATGAATGGGAATGGAATGACACAAAAGGGATTATAACTATAATTATGCTCCCTCAATTTGTCTTTCTTCCTTGTAATAATAGAAGCAGACAGGTGCACGGGTGCGAGTTTTGAAATTTTGAAATTATGGGCAACATGCTGAACGGTTGAACAGAGGCCAAATCAGCCTGAAGAAGTTTATTACATGTCACTTTAACACAATCACAGCTTTTAGCTAACCCAACTACAACCTAATTAAACTAACAATTAAGGTCTAATACATATCATTTTATTTAGTTTCCACCAAACAACCACGCAATTACATAGTGCAGTTCTTTTAGTCTAAGCACCTCACTCATACAATATTACTGCAATATAAAAAACCACCTTTGCCAATATTCATATCACAGCTTAATAGCCAAACCAGAAAAACAATAGATTTAGTTTATTAATTATATAAATATTACTATAATCATCATTTTAAATACTAGTTCTTTGATCTACCAATTGTTACACAGTTAAAAAAAAGTTGCATCATTGTTTTACTAAGTATAGTCAATTCAATTCAAACAAAAAAACGAACAAAACAAAACAAAACAAGAACACAGACAGTAATATATTTGAACTTTATTACTCTCATATCTCTTCTCATCAACTAATCTTGTTAATATATTATTACTTATACACACACAATGGATTTAGATTCTGATGTTCAAATGGAAGATGCCATCGAGCAACAACCTTCAACAACTAACGAACTTTCTTTGATTCCAATATCAACTACTTCCCCATCAACACAGATAGATACATTAGATGGTTGGATAGAACAATTAAGTCAATGTAAACCTTTAAGTGAAGAATCTGTTAAACAATTATGTGCTATGGCTAGAGAAGTTGTGAAGGATGAACAGAATGTTCAACCTGTTAACGTTCCAGTCACAATATGTGGTGATATTCATGGTCAATTTCATGATTTAATGGAATTATTCAAGATTGGTGGTCCATGTCCTGATACAAACTATCTATTTATGGGTGATTATGTTGATAGAGGTTATTATTCTGTTGAAACAATAAGTTATTTAGTTGCAATGAAAATTAGATATCCAAGAAGAGTTACAATATTGAGAGGTAATCATGAATCTAGACAAATCACTCAAGTTTATGGTTTTTATGATGAATGTTTTAGAAAATATGGTTCTGCTAATGTTTGGAAAATTTTCACAGATTTATTTGATTATTTCCCAATTACTGCTTTAGTGGAAAATTCTATCTTTTGCTTACACGGTGGTTTATCTCCAATGATTGAAACAATTGATCAAGTTCGTGAATTGAATAGAATTCAAGAAGTGCCTCATGAAGGTCCAATGTGTGACTTGTTATGGTCTGATCCTGATGATAGAGGCGGATGGGGTATTTCACCAAGAGGTGCAGGTTTCACATTTGGTCAAGATATAAGTGAACAATTCAATCATACAAATGGCTTATCTTTAACTGCTAGAGCGCATCAACTGGTTATGGAAGGTTATTCTTGGTCTCATCAAGATTTAGTTGTTACTATTTTTTCAGCTCCTAATTATTGTTACAGATGTGGTAATCAAGCTGCTATAATGGAAGTTGATGAAAATCATAATAGAGATTTCTTACAGTATGATCCTTCAATTAGACCTGGTGAGCCAACAGTTACCAGAAAGACTCCTGATTATTTCTTGTAATTAATTTCGAATCAATTTTTTTTTCCACTTTATATCATGTGTTTTTTGTTTCAATTTGTTCATTTTTTTGATGTTTGTTTTATAATGTTTGTTTTGTCTTCCCTTTTTTTTCTTATAATTTTTTGACTCTTTTCTCTTTCTCTCTTCATTCATTTCTGTATTTTGTCCTCCCATTAGTACTACCACTTTTTTTATTAAACCATGTATGTTTTGCCTTCATTATTTTTCGATCTAGTTTTTTGACGTTATGTTATTGTTGATTTTTTTACATATTGTTTAACACTGGTGTTATTATATTTTTTATTGAACAACTACTACTATTATTATTATTATTATTATTATTTTGATTTGATTGATTGTTATGGAATCAAACTAAGCAAAGTATATCTTTTCTTTTTATTGTTTTACAAAAAAGAATACAAATCAACTCCAGTTTTATAGTAAACTAAACTTGAAAATTTGTTTTTGGGTGTAAATTTAAATATGTTATTATTCCTATTTTGATGGGTTAATCAAAGCATTCAGTATTGGTTCAATAGTTTAATAATAGTAAACATGAACACGAACACAAATACAAAGAATGAAAATTATAGATTTGAGACATAAATTCATGTTTCAACTAATCGGGGCCCTTTTAATGTATGAAACCGTGAATTGATAAATGATTACACTATATCAGTAAGGTCAGATACCCATATGGATAAATGAGTAAATTAAGATACAAAATACAAAAAAAAACACACACTAGGTACTCAATGGCAGCTTGAAGCAGAGTAAAAAAGGGTCATTGTTTTAAACAGACTCACGGAAAAATAGAAAAAAAGATATCAAATTAAAAAAATATAGAACAGAAGCTATGCAAAAAACAAAGAATAAAAGAATAGAGAGAGATAGAGAGAGATAGAGAGAGTAAATAACGAATAAAGATAAAGCAGAAGCATATATTTTAATGTAGTATATCTTTATTTTTCTGATATAATAAATGATAATAACATGTTACGTAGTAAATTTCACAACATTTAAACATAAGCTTAATTTATTTATTTGGTAATTTGAAAAGTCCAAGGTAAAACCAAATGAACATTTTTATCATCATCAATAAATTTTGAAACAGCAGAATATGAACCTCTAGCTAACATTCCACCTGGTGCTTCAACAGGATCAAAAGTTTTTTCATAAGCTGGATTATCATCAGTATTTGGAGCAAAAGAACCGAGTGGTTCATCCCATTTATCAACAGTAATACCAGTTTTTTTAACAGCTTGTAAATATTTTAAACCAGTAATAATTTCATGTTGAACTCTAAATTTAATTGTTAATTGATAAATTGATTTTTCTTTAATTTTAAAATGAATTTTTTTATCCTTTAAATCTTGTTCAGTTTTAACATCTTCTAGTGGAACTAAAATTGGTTCATCACCATCAATTTCCAAAGTCATTGATATTATAACAACAGATCTTTTATCACCTGGAGCAACAGGTAATAATTGTCCAGTATTTAATCCTAAAGATTTTTTCCATTTATTCAAAGATTCATCATTTGCATCTAAATTAGTATATTCTTCTAATGTTTTTTTTTCACCAACTTTAAAACCTGGAACTTCTTCAGGAAGTAAATCATCATCATTTTTTTGTGGACCTGACATAGTTTTAGATTATAAATTATATATAAATTATAAGAATAAACAAGAAGGAAAGAATTGAATGGCAAATACCACAGACCTCTAAATAAACCAAACCAAAACTAGAGATCAAACAAAAAACAAAAAAATCCACGCGTCTTTAAATTTCTATTGTGTGTTGGCCCGCCTCATATTATTTCTAGATTTAGTGGTTGTCCTTTTTATATCATCAGATATTACAATTCGTTTTATTTATTATCAATTAGTTTTACTAATAGTGGAGGGAAAACTGGATTGATCTGCAATTTTTGGAAAGGTTTGACAATTTTTGTTGCAATTTTGACACCTGGCGCTTATATTTCCGGATCTTTTGATTTATGGTGGCGTCAATTTCGGACAACAAGCAGGTGCACGGATGTGCAAATAAATTTCCACTGGAGACCGGAGATCACCGATTCTGATTATCATAATCTTTTATCCTAAAATACTTGAATTACTTGAATTACTTTTCAAACTTAGTCTCTCTTTTTTTATTGAAAAAAGAACAAATCATAAATCATGTCAACTCCGTCACCACAAGAACTATCAACTTTACCAAATACTGAAAAAATTGAAATATTAAATACATTATTTGAACCATGTGAAACATTAAATTCATATTTAATTTTAAATTTATTTTCAAATAAGGAAATTTACAACTCATATACAGATATAATTGAAAAATGTCGAGCTTTATTAATTAAATTAAAGAATGAATTTTCAAATAATGAATCAAATTTAAAATTAAAATTGATTATTGATAAAATTATATCAGCTCATCCAAGATTAGGCCCACCAAAATCAAATTCAATAATAGAATTATCATCACATTCACAATCAGAACAAGCTTCATTAGTTTCAACGGATCCAAAATTATCTTCAAAGTTAATTGAATTAAATGACTTATATGAATCAACTTTTCCTGGATTGAGGTTTGTTGTTTTTGTTAATGGTAAATCAAGAGATGAAATTATGGAAATTATGAAAAAAAGAATTGAGAAAGGTGATTTAATTAGTGAAATTGATGAAGCTTTTAATGCAATGTGTGATATTGCTCTTGATAGAGCTAGAAAATTAGGTGCTAAATTATAGTATAGTATTGTATAGATTAGTTTACTTTATAAACCTTGTTGAACAAGTACCACAATACCAATACACAGAAAACTTTTTTAATTAATCATTATAATAACCACACATAAAATTAATTCTTACATATGTAATATATATGAGATTAAATAAGAATTGAAAAAAAAAAATATATATAGTAGGAAAAGAGGTTCATCAAATCACACAGCAAAAAATAATAACATTAGAGAAAAAAAAATCTAAACTAACATCAACGTATCAACAGCAATGATAACAACCAACAACCAAAACAAACAAACAAACTAATCGAGAAAAAATAACAAATAACAAATAGAAAAATTGTAGTAAATTCACTTTAATATTGTGAGACTGCGCAGCAAAGAAGACATCATCATTAACTAATTGAAAACAAAAAAGAAATTGTAATTGTAAACTAATTCTTTTCATGTGATTGCTGTTGCTGTCCATTTTTTGAATCAGTATTTGAAGTGGTAGCATCACCAGGAGTAGCAGAAGCAGATCCAGCAGCAGCCGTTGGAGCAGCATTGGAATTACGATTGTAATTACTAGAATTACCATGATGATGATTATTATTATTATAATGAGAATTGTTGTTGTTAGTATAGTTAGTATTGTTATTATAATAACCATTACCAGAGTAGTTATTATAATTATTTCCATTCATGTTATTGTTAACATGCCATTTCTTTGAACCACTTCTGCTAAATTTACCTCCCATTTGATTGTTACCGGATTGACTATGTCTTCTGTTATTATAACGTTGTTGACCTTGTCCTTGATTATGTTGAGATGCAATGTACGGAACAGCAGCGGCATACATTGCACCAACGGTAGCACCACCCATCATGGTTGGAGCACCTGGCACCACACCATTTGGGGCAGGGCCGTTTGAATAATACATTTGTGGATTAGCCATTCTACCTTTATTTTGTGAACCTGAAACTTGACCTGAAGATGCAGAACTATCAACAAAAGTTTGTGGATAGTAATATTGATATTGAGGGGAAGGAATCATTGCGACTGGATTTGAAACACCACCAGATAATTTACCTGATTCAGAGATTGTAGAATCATTGGAAGAATTATTAGTATTGCTTTTATTGACCGAATTTGGAGGAGTTGTACCTGGAGCGATAGGCATTGGATAATAATAATAAGGCACTTGAGGAGCAGCAGGTAGAGGTTGAGATTTATCCATAGATCCACGACGACCACCTTTATGTTGATGATTGGTAGTACTAGTAGTAGTAGGAGGAGGAGGAGGAGGAGGAGGCATAGCACCATATGGATAAGTAATTGGAACAAATTGTTGAGAAGGATAGTAACCATAACTAGCAGGAGCTGAACCAGTTTGCATTGGATGACCCATTGTAGTATATGAAGGCATAGCAACACGTTGATAATTGTTGTAACCTGTATAATAAGAATTTTGCCTGTTGTTGTTATTGTTATTATAATTGTTAAATTTTCTATAATGAGGTTTACGATATTCTTTAGTATTGTGAGAAGTATCAGTTTCTTCATAATTATAAATATCTTCATCGCCATCAGTTTCTGAACCTTCAGATTCATCCGCTTGTTCTTTTTCTAATCGCTCTTTAACTAAATTATATCTTTCTTCTCTAGTTAAATTATCTCCATCTAATGAAGATGAACCATCAATAGATGATTTTTCTGTTGGAGTAAGCGGAGAAGAAATACCAGCATCAGTACTTTCTTCAGATACCACATCAGAAGTTAATGGAGTATCAACAACACCAATATTTGTACTTCTTTTCATAATTTTAAAATGAGTATTGTTATTATTATTAGATAAATTTAATTTATTATTCATATCATTAGATAAATCTGAACAAGAATCATTATGATGATTTGAAAATCCAGTTTCTGAATTTGAATTTGAATTTGAATTTGAATTTGAATTTGAATTTAAGTCAGTATTACCAATAGAAGAATTTGTTGAAATAGTTTTTTCAACTCTTGCTTTGATTAGTTCGGCATAATAAGCATGTAATTCAGATAATCTAATTCTATTTAATTTTTCATCAGGATCAAATTTTAAATTTCTGAAATCTAGAGGTTTAATATTACCATCTTGATCGAATTTAGCAGTTTTTTTAGTTTCATCATCAGCATTAACTAAACTAGTATTAATCTTATATAAAACCATTGAATAACCATCATTGGACAAAATATGACCTAAATTATAATATTCTGCAACTTTATGTGTCAGCAAACGGTAATAAGAGTTTAATGGAGTCAATTTCCAAGAATCAACATTTGGTTTAATGATAAATTCAATGATTTCAGTTTCCAAGTTTTCAATAAATTCTTTATCATTATTTGGTTGTTGCTGATGTTGTGAATTTTGATCATCATTAGAATTATGAGTAGGTGCTGTTGAAGAAGACTGCTGCTGCTGCTGTTGTTGTTGTTGTTGCTGTTGTTGCTGTTGTTGCTGACGAAGTTGGGAGAAGTTTGAACTTCTTCCATTTAAATTAAACAATGATTTAATTAGGATTTCTGGTATTGAGTAATTTTGAGACAATAATTTAATAATAGCAGTAATATTTAAGTCATCAGGAATATCAACAGGTTCAAATTTACTATTTGTTGGTTCATGATGATGCAAGAGTTGTTCATCATATTCTAAATTATCTTCAGGTAATGAAGAGGATGAAATAGAATGTTTAGCGGAATCAGCTTTTTTCGGCGTAGTTGACTCTTCAGAAGTCATCCTTTCAGAATAGAAACAAGAGTAGGGTATTGTAAACGATTGAATTAAATTCTAGTTAAGAAGAAAAAATGGGGTTTTTTTGTACAGATAAAAAGTTCAAACTTGGAACTGAAACTGAAACTGAAACGTAAGGGAACTAAGAAAGAGGAGAAGTTTTGAAATTTTGAGTGGGTGTTGAAGGAGTGAGAGAGGGAGTGAGAGAAAGAAGCACCAAAATCGAAAGTAGGATATAAGAATTGTGATGATAATTGGGAAGTATGCCTTGTAAGAAGAAGATAAAATAGGGATATAGAAACAGAAACAGAAACAAAACAACACGTTGAACTTGAGTTTGGTGGGTTCAAGTGAAATAAAAACGATCTGGTGCGCAGTTCGTTTCTTTTGCTCGGCTTGCGCGTGAGTTTTTTCAGCTGGTCGGTTTGAAAGAGCAATGCGCTTCCAGGCGGGCGAGCGAGAGTGCCCGTGGGGCAATCAAACCAACCCAGGACAGCCCAGCCTATGTATAGCCCTCCTTCTCTCTCCCCCCCTCTCTCTCTCCCTCCCCGATGACGTGTACCGTGCCTGACAGCGACCGCCGCAGAGACCGCACGCCGGCTGTTTTTGCGGCCCGCCTAGCACGAGCCGCCTCGCCACGTGGCCCGGACTGACCGTTAAAGCCCAAATCACAAATCAATAAGATAGACAGTTATATATAGTTAGTTGTATATAGTTTAGTTATATATAGTTATAGTTATACTATATTATACTATACTATGAACTGGTTTAAACTTCAAACTACACATTCCCCAGTTTATTCGATGCCATCTGTCCTATTCTGTCAGTTCAAATGAAATGAATAAGCTTTAACACTAACGCTTAATTTAAAAAGCTTAACCTGAAATGAAATCAGCTCAGTTCAACTTTATAGCTTAAATTTTTAACCGTTCCCTGTGCCACTACTACGGTTTATGTTCTTTGTTCGAATTGTAATTAGTTTACTTAGTTCCTGATATCTAAAATATAATCTTTCTTTCAATATGCGTCTGTAATACATCATATTATTAGTACACTACTTTATGTATTAAACTATTAAATAAACTGATATTATCTTCATATACATTAAGTTATTTTGATAATTTCAGTCTGGAATAGTAAATTAAACTACTTTTTAAACCCTTTTTAACTTGAATGTTATTAGATTATTGAGTTATTAAAATATAAGAAAAAAAAAAAATACGAAAAAAACCCAAGAACAAAAAAAAAATAACACACTAATTCATTACTATATCTCCATCTGGATTTCCAACTCCGTTAACTTTCTTCAAACTTGCCTTTCTTTCTTTAATAAACTTTTGGATTTTGGATTTCAATTCTAAATCATCTCCAACATCTTCTAATTTTAATGGACTTCTATTAAATGGATCAGTAGGATCATTCATTAAATGTGCTTTTAGGACAGATCTATCCATTGATATCTTTGAATGTGGTAATTTAACAGGATCTTTCATTAATGTATACATTAATGGATCCAAAAATTCATCTGGAATATCTCCTAATTCTAATTCTTCTTCTTCTTCATCTAATCTTACTTTTTCAGCTTTGTTAACAAATTCAATTAATTTATTTTCAAATTCATCAGTTGGAACTTTCCCAACTTTATATAAAATTTGAATTGCTCTTTTGAAACAGTTTTTATCAAATGATCTTTGATCTTTTGCAACTGCTTCAATAAATCCTTCTTCATTTGATAAATTAATAAAAATTGAACATAATTGTAATAAAAGTTCACTTGGATTAAATTGATAGGATTCAGGATTCTTAACTTTAAGTTCATTATATTTTGGTCCAACTAATGCAACTAAATTATAATTTAACATACCTGCTAATCTATCAACAATTTCAATAATTGTAAATGATTTTGGTGTTTCTTCTGTAAATAAATTAAATAATAAAATGGTTTTATTAGTTAATTGAACAAATGATTTAGCCATTCTTTCTGCTTCTTGTAATTTTTTCATTAAATCTTCATCATTTTCATCACTTGATGGTGGATTCCCTTTACTTCTACTATCTATTTCTCTTTGGCATGACCCGATTGTATGTAAATGATTTAATGATTCATCTAATAAATATGTTGTATCATTTAACATTCTTGCAATTAATCTAACAAAAAATTGTTGTAAATTAATTGAAATATTTTTTAAATCTTCTTTATATAAATCATATTTCCATAATTGCTCAATTATAAATGAAATATGATATCTTGCATTAAATTTATCATAAAATTGTGATGATGCTCCAGTTTTTTCAACCATTACATAAAAATCTAAAAATGAAATCATTAAATTTTTTCTAACCATTTCATTATTATTAAATATATCAATCATATATCCTTCTCTACCATTTTGTGATGGTAATGATCCCATAAATAAAACTTCAATTAATCTGGATTTTAAATGTGGATTACTAATTAATTCTGGACATCTTAAAATTGTAATACTAAATTCAACAAATTTATTTAATTTATCTTCATTTTGATACATTGGATTATTATTAAATTTTGCAATATAATGACAATAATTAATAATACCTTCAATAAACATTTCAGGATAATATTTAAATGGAATTGGTGAAATACTTCTTAAATATTCAACATCATCTAATTTATCAACTTCTTTATCCATGTTATGTAATGGAATATTTAATGCAACGTTAGGATATAAATGACTCGGTTCAATTAATCTCATCATAAATGTGATTGATCCAATTATAATATCAAATATTTCTAATTGCATATTTCTATTACATGAAACCATTTCAATTGCTAATTTTGTTGATTTAAATTTATGAAGTTCCTTTTTTAATGGTGTGACTTTAGTATCAATCATCATTTTTAATAATGGATTCCCACTTGCTGATTGATTTGCTGGTAAATTTTTAATCATTTCATCAAATTTTTTTAGTTGTTGTGTCATTTGTTTAATATAACCATTTAATCTATTTGATGAAATATAAATACCACCTAATCCATAATGTAAATATGTTAATAACATATAAAAACATTCACTAATAAAATTTAATGGAATATCAATCAATTTATCCTTGGTATAATATTCATCATATTCTTGAATTGTTGAATTGATTTTTGTTTCTTCTTTTAAATCAATTAATTTATTACTATGTGCTAAATAATCCGATGAAATTTTGCTTAATTTATCAAAATTTCCATTAGCTAAAAATGGTTGAGCAAATTTAACTAAAATCATTGTTAAATTGAACATAAATGAATCAGATGCAATTTTTTTAGGATCTGCATGTTCACCTCTTCTTAAATGATTATTATTAACTATATCACCAAGATATTGAAGAAATGCTTGACGTGGTTTTTCACCAGCTCTAATTAATTTTTCACAAATTGAAAATAATCTATTAACTAAAATACCATGTTCAGTTTGTAATGATTCATGAACTGATCTTATTTGTGAATTAGAAATTCCATCAGTATAATTAGCAGCTGCAATTTCTGGTAATAATGGAGATAATCTTAAAACTGGACCTAATAATGTTCTAGTTTCAAATTCATTCCCTTTAAGACCTTTTGGATTAAAATTAATTATTTCATGAAAGATTGATGCAACTGCTTTATTTGATAAAAATAATTGATAAACATCTAATATTTTTAAATATTCAGTATCTGCAGTATAATCAAGTAAAGTTAAACTTTTAGCTAATCTTGGTATAACAATATTACATAATTCTAAAACTGAATCATTTTCAATGGCCCTAGAAACAACTTCTAATAACATACCATCATATTTATAAATTTGTTTCCAAAAAGTTTGAACTGTTGAATCAATAGTAACTTCATCAATAAACATATCAGGAACTTGAAAAATAATTAATGTATAGCTTGAACTTAATCTTAAAACTTCATTAACTAATTTAATTTTTTCAGAATAATTTGGATCATCATTTCTAATTAATCTTTTAACTTCACTTGATGATTTCCAAGTTCTAAATAAATATTCTAAAGGCGAACCAAATTTCGAACCAACACCTTGTTCAGTTAATAGTTCAACAAAAATGGAATCAATATTATTATAATTAAGTAGTTTAATATTAACTTCTTCTGACAATGAACCTAAAAAAAAATAACCTTTTTGCTCAACCTTATCTTGAGATAAAGAAGCATGTAACATATATTCAAGTTGATTTGAGCACCAATTATCCAAAGATTCTTCTAATTTTTGAACTTTTAATATTGGGGTAGATGTTATAGTTGAATCAGAATGAACTGGTGAAATTTTTGTAGGTATTATTGATTTTGGAGTTGATTTAGTTGCTATATTTGATTTTGGTGTAGCTGGAGGTTTAGGATCTGCCTGAGCTATTGCTGCAAGTCTAGCTAACCTTTTAGCTCTGATTTCTTCAGGTGTACTCATCAGTAATTAAAGATTAGAATTGAATCTTTATTAAATGCCAAAACTAGTTTGAAATTCAAATAGAGCTAATCAGTATTGATTGATGGCAATAATTTAATAAAGTTATCCTTGAATCAATAATTATTTTATCGAGAAACCAGAAGATATCGGTTAATGGTGTACGGGTTGACTGATTCATTCAATACACTCCCATTTCAAGTTCAATCATAACTTTAAATAAATTATAATGATTAAAGTGATAAACCTTCATAATATTAATATTAATAATAATAATAATAATAATAATAATAATAATAATAATAATAATAATAATAACAATATCAATAATAATTGTAAAATAAATTAAAGAAATTTCCGATAAAACTTTTAAGTACAAATTTACAAAACTATTCTTTTTGTTTTTCAATTGAATTAAATTGAATTAAACAAATGGAATCAATTAAAAATGAATACACATGACGAATGAGGGAGAAAAAACTAGATTACCAAAGTTTTTATTAAAGAAGATGTGAAAACAAAACAGAAAATATATTTAAATTAGTTTATATATACCTATATTTAAGCCTTGATAGCAAATTTCTTAACTGGGTAAGCAATAGCAGCCTTCTTAGCCTTGATGGTTTTAGCATTCTTTTCGTGCTTAGAAAGAGCTCTTCTAATAGCTCTGGTCTTCTTAGCTCTTAAGTCCTTTGGAATGTACTTCTTACCGGAGTAGAAATCTCTAACGGAAGCTCTTTGTTGTAAGTTGATGACAGTTAAAACTCTAGCGATAGATTTTCTGACAGTGTTAATCTTTGGTAAAGATGGTTTGGTTAACTTTTGAACCTTTAAAGAAGCTAATTCCTTCTTTAAGTCAACAAGTTGTTCTTGTAATTGTTCCTTAGATTTGGTCTTTAATTCGAAAGCTTTGATACCAGCCTATAATAAATATTGAAAAAACATAAAGTTATTAGATTGTTAGTAAATTAATTCAGTTGACGTAATATTTTAGAATTATCAGAATCAGCATCTTGTTATCCAAAGTAACTATGTTCATATTCTTTATATGATACAAATTAATAAAATTAAACAACATAGTTGAATATTTAAAATGTTAATATAACAGTACCTCTTTCAATATATACTGAATATGGGATCTTCATGAATAGAATAATCTCTTAATTGAAATAATATTGCTATAATTATTCAGTTTTTATTCTCCAATACTTGTGCAATAGATAGAACTATTAGTTTTTGTTTATATTCTTGTTTTTATTGGATTCCAAAATTAAATGTAGATGATTTGAATTTATCTTAACAGTAATAACTAAAAGATAATAACCTTTAAATGTTGTTCATTTTAAAACTGTTAATTGGAATATATCAAATATAATTCATAATGTTAAATTTTTTTCACACGTTTTCAATCAAACGATATATACCGTTGTCTTTACATCTTTCTTTATAACTAATGCTGATTCTAATCATAATTGTAATGATGATGTTAGGTTTAACTTACCATTTTTGTTATATATAATGAATCCTAGGATGTTTTAATCAGTATGATATATACCGTGTTCAAGGGTAAATTTTTATTTGAGCTTTTCACCTATCATTTCTTTGCAGGCCAACCAGACTCACTGGCCGGGCCTCGCTGAGTGGCTCACTTTGAAAATTTTCTAGACACGCGGTACTAAAATGGCAGACATATTTGTGACTGCGTGCTGATATTACCGGTGCGTGGGTGTAATTTGGGTTTTTTGGAATGTGGTGCGGGAGGCGCCGTATTGGAGAGAGAAAGAGGCGCATCATGTTTGGCTTTGATACTGCTACCATGATCAGTTGAATGAGGTGATTCAAAATTAATGATTTACTGTGAATTGATTTATAATTACATTTCACAAAATAAACAATTTATAGTGTACAGGTAATTGAAGTTATAGACGTTCATGAATTAGATTAATGTAGAAACTTTGAACAATATAAGGGTTAACTAAATTGGGATTCATTGGAAGTGTACTTGAAAGAAAATAATCGTACAACTGACTCAAGTGAGAAACAGTTGTGTTCAAGTATTGTAACTAATTGTTAACACTACTTGTAGATGTAAAATTCAAAAATCGATTTCAAAAATCGATTTCAAAAATTGTCATTTGTATTTTGAATATTGAATTTTTCAATTGAATTATTTAAACCGCTTATCTTATCGCAAAAAATCAAACCCACCTATAAATAATTAGAATAATTATTCCGATTAAGCGTACAAACTTTGCCCATTTATAACTTCATATATCATCAATTGATATCTTATGTGTATGAGAAAAGTATATATATTGAAGAGCAAAATCAACTTGATCAAAAACTTGGTGTAATCAAATCACTTACATAGTTATATAGAGAAGCGAGAGAATAATAATTGTAAAAGAAACTTATTAAGAGAAGAAATACTAATGGTTAAAATAAAAAAGGAGATAAGACAAACTAAATAAATTATACATTTACTCTCCCCAATTACAACAACTTAGCACAATTAAAATCAATTGTGATTTTATGTTATGTGTTTTTTTAGAATTTCTATTTGAATTTAATTGACTTCCGAACAG
>PPKY03000079.1:0-25170 GCA_003706315.3 Ambrosiozyma oregonensis (nom. inval.)
AATGATTATTATTTTTTTTGTGTTTGTTTGTATTTTTGTATAAAGACGATTTTTATGAAACCCTTGATAACCTCTGGGTCTTCAATGACCAATAAAATGGCTATATTTGAGCCTCACCTAGTTGAAATCTCGCTAACAAAAAATACGGCGAGATTTATTTTAGAACAGTTTTTTCTCATAACCAGTTCCTTCTTTATTTATTATCAAACTCATGATTTCCAAATATGATTAGTGTATGTATTTAATACCATTTTCTACCAATTATCCAACACAATCAAAAGGGTGTTTTCTAAATTAATCAACTATTATTTTTTAAAGTTTATTGAATTTACCTGATGAAAAATTTTGCCGATTGCCTCGTAGTTTACGCTAGGGGGTCTTGATATTCTTTATATGAAGATTAAAGCCAAAAGAGAACCGCTACACTGATATTCATAAACGGAAAGATAAAGTTGTTCAGTTGATTACTGATTTTGTGTTTTTGGAAAATAAATGTTTTTCATTGATTAAAATACTAATATTTTGAAAATTTATTTCAGCACAGGCTTTCCAAACAAATTGTATTTTTACAAAATGTTTAGTGTAAATTAGTGAATTATATTATAGTGTTTTATGTGCACTGGTTTTACCGAGATTTACAAAATGTACTTCAAGATTAGTAAATATTCCCAACATTCAAAATAACAGCTCTTATTGAGGCCTATTGAACACATACAAGTAATTATTGAAAGTTTAGTATTCTGCTACTTAATTATCCAACGGGAAAGAGGAGTAGGATTGCTTTTCAATATAAAGAGACTCGTATATAAACTGAAGTTAATATGAGTAACTATATATTTACAAATGGGTAAAGTCCAAAGAACATGGAAGTAGAACTATAACGTATCAGTATCAATTGCATTGTTAGCTTTCGTATTCTCATAACTCAAATAGCAATTCCATAATATAGAAATAAGATTAACAGTAAGTAATCTATGTTCAACAGGGATTAAATAAAAGTTACACATTTGAAAAATTGGCCAAACTTTCCAATTATTAATTAAAGTTTCTGTATAATTTTCATCTAATTTTTCTTTAATTTTTTTAGTATCACCACCCTCCATTATTGTTATACATGTATAATATAATGGTATACCAACTGGTGCCCAAATTAATTGATCTACTGAAACCCTTGCAGTTGTATCTAATAATCTTTGATTTTTAAATGATAATTTAGCTTTAAATTTCAAATCTGGGAAGAATACATTATTGTTCAAATATGGGTAAAGTCGAGTAGCTATAGGAGAGAAAATGATTGCTCCATATAGAACACCTCTAATTGTTCTTGCAAAATCATAATTTATTATAGGTGTTGTTGTTAATGAATCAGTGTTTTCATGTGATGGAAGTCCCACTTGAGCTATAAAATCACCTGCACCAAATAAGAACTTTAAAATAATTTAAACTGTCAGTATATATTATGTTTGTAATAGTATCAATTACATAAAAAGGCGGCACATACACCAGTAGTTATAGAATTAGCCAAAGATGGTTTTCTTTGAAGCCAGCTATTGTATCTTGCAAAAATCGAGGCCATTGGTGTGGAATATATAAAATATGTGGAATGTTGGGTATGGGTATGGGTATGAATGTGAAAGTGTATCAGTATTTAGTTCAGAATAGTGTGAAGTGAAAATTGGAAAGTGAAAAAAACTAGATAACCCTGTGCGGCGCAAATCTTTTCAGTAAAAAGACATTTTCTGTGAATCAATAGCTTTTATCTTGTTTGTTAACTAATGTATTTATATATGGTGAATAGTATATATTCAAATATAATGATGAAAATGAAAGTTGATTTAATCAGTTGTATTACTAGTACATAAAAGGATAATGCAACATAAATATTTTAGTAAGAAAATAATATAATTGACTTGATTTGAATGAAGAATTATTTATGGATAATCTATGGCTAATCTATGGATAATATATAGATGATTTACAGATACTCTATAATCTACATAATTTATACAATCTACTTTAGTCAATGAATACTATATGAAATAACACATTGTAATTACAATAACGCGGTGAAGGTGGAATGGTCTCGCTTTCTTATCTGTGAATTTGCCGTTTTCAGCATTAATTGAAATTCTTAATTCTATGGATTCATTGAAACCAACTACAATAGCAAGAATAGCAATAACAATAACAAAAATAATAATATTAAAATTATCAACAGTCACAATAACAATTGAAAATATTATAGTAACAAGGATAGGTTGAATTCAAATGTTGTATTAATAAACAGTTGTGAATCACTTGAAAAAACAGTGAAATAAGATGGAGGATGAAATGGGAAAAGAATTTTCCCAAAACGGATGAATTCTGTGAAATATCAAATCAATAATAATAATAATAGAAATAGTAATGGTAATAAGAATAAGAATAAAACCATGAAAATGAAATCACTATTACCTACTAAAAATTGCTGAACGCGTTCCAATTCCAGTTCCCTTTTCGGCTCGTGGCAATTTCCTCATTCGGCAATTGCTCTTTTCAAATTTCACTGGCAACTCGCGCAGCACTTTCTGCTACTATTTAAGCCTTTTATAAATACCTTGTGTTTCCCTTAATGTTGAAGGCACCAGCTAGTTTCCCCCTTTTCCTCTCTCTCTTCCTTTTGTTTTGATTTATTTTAAACTTATAATCAATATATATTCATAATGCATAGAACTTACTCTTTGAGATCTTCTAGAGCTCCAACTGCTTCTGATTTACAAAATCCAATTCCTGTTCCAAGTTCTTCCACAAAAGGGTATGTGTTGTTAACTTGATACTACTACTACTAGTTTTAAACATTTTTACTAACTAAAATATGATTATTTATTAATTTTTTTTTACAGTGGTAGATTTTTTGGTAAAGGTTCTTTAACCAATTCTTTAAGAAAAAATGCTGCTGGTAGTTTTGGTCCTGATTTAGCTAAAAAATTAGCTCAATTAGTTAAAATGGAAAAAAATGTCATGAGAGCAATTGAAATTTCTTCAAAAGAAAGAAAAGAAGCTGCCAAACAATTATCCATTTGGGGTGCTGAAAATGAAGATGATGTTTCTGATATCACTGATAAATTGGGTGTTTTAATTTATGAAATTGGTGAATTGGAAGATCAATTCATTGACAGATATGATCAATACAGAATTACCTTAAAAGGTATTAGAGATATTGAAGGTTCAGTTCAACCTTCAAGAGATAGAAAATTAAAAATCACTGATCAAATTGCTTATTTAAAATATAAGGATCCTCAATCTCCAAAAATTGTTGTTTTAGAACAAGAATTAGTTAGAGCTGAAGCTGAATCTTTAGTTGCTGAAGCACAATTATCTAATATTACAAGAGAAAAACTAAAGGCTTCTTTTTCATATCATTTTGATTCTACAAGAGAACATTCTGAAAAATTAGCGCTAATTGCTGGTTATGGTAAAGCTTTATTAGAATTATTAGATGATTCTCCAGTTACTCCAGGTGAAACTAGACCTTCTTATGATGGTTATGAAGCTTCCAAACAAATTATTATTGATTGTGAAAACTCTTTGGCCAACTGGACTTTTGAATCTGCTCAAGTTAAACCAACTTTATCATTTAAAGCCACTGATGGTGATATTTATGATGAAGATGATTTAGCTGAAGATGTTGAACATATGCAAGTTACAGAACAAGAATGGTCTGAACAGGAAAAGGCTACTGCTTAAATTTAAATAATTTTTGAAATATTGTTTTTTTAATTTATTATTATTTGTTGTTTTTTCTCTGCTGTAATGCTTGTATTGTTATTAATATCTACGTTTTTTTCCTATCTCTGAGTTTTATCTTGTTTATTGTGTCTTTTCTTTTCAGTTCATACATGTTTTTTTTTATTTGCCTTTTTCTATGCTCTTTTAGCTTTAATTTTTGATAATTATTTCGCCTCTGTCAAATTGAATCAGTGAAAATTTGAATACTTAAAATTAATTGATATGAAAACTAGCTCACACCTGGATATTGACTCAGTTCAATTTCAATTTCTTTATCAGGTTCCGTTTTTCTTTGATGTATATACATTTTTTTTTCTATATAATTTGTATTTTTTAGTTTTCTATATTATATGTCTATCTTTTATTACGACCTTGTGGGGTATTCGCAGAGTGGGTTTAAACTCGGCTATTCGTTCTTTGGGAACTGAACTATTTAATTTCGTTATCGTATTTTATATTGTTACTTGGATATATATATATAGAAAAGGTTGGATCAGAGAAAACTTTATCTATCTGAATGCAAGTTTATAAATTTCCCATTTGATAATCTTTCTAAAACAGATAAATGAGAAAGGTTTCAAGAGTACAAGGGTTTTACTTAATTTCACATAGTTTTCAAATGGTGAATTTGATAATGGATATTAAAAAAGAATTGATTTGAAAAGTGTTTCAGAACCAATTGATCATCACATCAATTCATCATAATAAACCAATGTTGACTTATTTTTAACCTAAATTATCAGTTCATGCACAGCCATTTAGAAGTTTTCTATAAAAAAATATGAATTATAATTGTCTTTTACACTCTAGCAATTAGAAAAAATTAATTTCTATATATGTTAAAGTATGGTTTATTTTAATATAGTTTGGAGT
This sequence comes from Ambrosiozyma oregonensis (nom. inval.), assembly GCA_003706315.3. Taxonomy (NCBI): domain Eukaryota; kingdom Fungi; phylum Ascomycota; class Pichiomycetes; order Pichiales; family Pichiaceae; genus Ambrosiozyma; species Ambrosiozyma oregonensis (nom. inval.). The sequence continues at coordinate 4,642 of PPKY03000079.1, forward strand.
GAACATGAATATTTAAAGGAATGTTAAAAACTCTTCTGTTCCTATACTTACTTTTGAAATTTTTTTTTTCTTCACCATTAGTGGAAAACTGTTCTAATTGATCATTAAAATCATCATTATCATTTCCAGTATTGGTATTGATATTGGTATTCATATTTATAATTGATTCACTGTTATTCTCCTTGGAGACATTACCAGTCAATGAAATAGGATTTATTACAGAAGAACCAAATGCTTGATCTGGATTTGAAATTTTTGGATTAGAATAAACCAATTCATGTTTAAGTAATGTTGAATAATGTATTGATTTTTTATCAAATACTGGAAATGATGATGAATTGAAAAAGGAAGGCACTGTAATGATTTGCTTAATCGATTGTAAATCTTGATGTGTTATAATTAAATATACTGTCCAATTTGATGTGCTTAATGGTAATTTCAGCATGGATGCTGTCTCTGAAAATTTATTAATTGAATTTATCTCATTTATTGAAAGTTCACATAAAATTTTTAATAATTGAGGTTTAATATTTTGTATCAATTCACCCAAATCTTTATTTGATAATTTTATTCTGTGTACTTTTGATAACTTTAATTTGACTTTACTTCTGTGATTTTTTGAAGAACTTGAAGATGAATTAACATTAATTGATGTTTCTAAAATATTTTTACTTACTTCTTTTCTATTTATAAATACTCTTATTGGTATAGTTGTGCTTTTATTTAAAGTTAAAAAAGTTGTTCTGTAAAAGATGTTAGTAAGTATTTTCAGTTCAATATTGTCTTCTCAATTAAATCATGAGATAGTAAAACATGATTCATAAAGAACAAATAACAAAACATACGTGGGAGGCATTTTAAAGCGTTGATTCCTCTGATTTAAATTTAATGTTACCAGGAAATATGGATGGTAGGCAAAAATAAAACCAAAAGCCAAAAATTGAAAAAAAGGTTTCATCACGTTTCGAATCGAGCGGCGCAAAGGTTGCATCGGAATCGCCAATGTCACATTGGTCGCAAGTTGCTTAAATACTCTCCAATTTGCCGTTTTCTTGATTCCTACCATCTACTATAAATATTTTAAATTGTGTATAATAATTTATAACCCTTCACCATCATGTATGTTTCTTATTTTTAAATACCCTTTATCAACTACTTTAATTCAATAGAGACTAACTCACAGCCCTTATATTTTTTAGGAAACTCGAACTATACCAGTCTTCTACAGAGGCTTCTAATCATGTTGCTGATCATATAGCTAAATCAATTAATGATTTTAAACCAACTCAATCTCGTCCATTTTTATTAGGACTACCCACAGGTTCATCTCCATTGAAAGTTTACAAACGATTAATTGAACATTATAAGAAAGGAACTTTAGATTTTACAAATGTTGTTAGTTTTAATATGGATGAATACTATAAAATTCAACCTAATAACGAACAATCATATCATTATTTTATGTATCATAATTTTTTCAATCATGTTAATTTTAAACCTGAAAATATCAACATTCTGAATGGATTAGCTGATGACTGGGTTAAAGAATGTTCAAATTATGAAGCAAAAATTAAATCATATGGAGGTATTCATATTTTCTTAGGTGGTTTAGGACCAGAAGGTCATATTGCATTTAATGAATCTGGTTCAACTAGATATTCCAAAACAAGAATGGTTGATTTAGTTGATTCAACAATTAAAGCTAATTGTAGATTTTTTGATAATGATGAAAATAAAGTTCCTAAGCATGCATTAACTGTTGGTATTTCAACAGTTTTAGATAATTCAAAAGAAGTTATTATTGTTGTGTTTGGTAAAAATAAAAACTGGGCTTTGAAAAGTACATTGACTCAGAAACCAACAGCTACTATTCCATCTACATTTTTGAAAACACATTCTAATGTTACTGTCGTAGCTGATTATGAAGCTATTGAAGAGTATCATCATGCTAAATTATAAATTACAATCTACATATACTATACTTCTTTGTAATTTTAACTTGATTTACAATTGTTAAAGTTTATTTATTTTATTCCCTTAGAAAATAAAACAGTACTTGCTTGCCAAACCTTAAATAATATTCTTAAACTCAAACACTCCCTCGTCATTTTCTTATCTATAGACCGACCGCTAAGTATGCGATTCTGATGGAAACTTAAACAAACGTTTCATCAACCTTCTCAATTCAATTTAATCAGCATGATGACAATTTTACACATTTAGAGTATTACCATTTAAAATCTGAAACTAGCACTGTAAGTTTATAGGGATTAAGCTAATGAATTGTAATATATGTAGTAACTCTGATCTCCATACAAGAACTCGAAGTTTCCACAAGGATAAAAACCGGAATAAACACCAAGTACTGGGCTTTTTCTGTTTTGGCAGATTCATCGTGTATATAAAACTTTGCTTACTAAATATGATCAAAGGTGGCGTATTGCTATTTCACGTGGCTAATGACCCCGAAATCTCGCTCTTACTAAAAGTTACGTAAAACTTTTGATAAGCTCGTACTCATCAAGTAGTCAGCCTTTTTTTTTTTCATTCACTGGAATTTTCAATGATTTAAAGTACTCAAGGTTTTATTTCTAGATGATTCTTAGTTATTCACTTTAATTATAAAAGAGACCAATCATTCCACTAATTTAGATAAAACTATTTTTTTTTTTTTGAAGAAGTATTCTTAAGTGTTAGTATAATAAAATCTATTATTTTAATAAGCCAATAAAAATTGAGAAAAATGTCAGCTATAGCTAGAAGTATTTTGAAGACCCAGCATGCCATGGAACAATCAGAAGGTGTTGGAGCAAAGGTTAGAAGATCAATTGGTACTATGAGTATGAGAAATTTCACACCATTTTTGATGTTGGATCATTTTAATGTTAACCCATCAGCTGGATTCCCAGATCACCCACACAGAGGACAAGAAACAGTTACTTTAGTTATGAAAGGTAACATGTTACATGAAGATTTCACTGGTAATCAAGGTATCCTATCACCTGGTGATTTGCAATTCATGACTGCTGGTAAAGGTATTGTTCATTCAGAAATGCCATTCACCGAAGATGGAACAAACGTTGAAGGTATGCAATTATGGGTTGACTTACCAGCAGAATTAAAAGAATGTGAACCAAGATATAGAGATTTGAAGAGTGCAGATATTCCAGTTGTTAAACCTAATGATAAAGTTCAAGTTAAAGTGATTAGTGGTAAATCATATGGAGTTGAATCAATTAAAGATTTAGCTTATACACCAATGGAATATTATCATTATACAGTTCAACCTGGTGGAGAATTTAAACAAGAACTACCTAAAAATTTCAATGCTTTCCTGTATATTTTAAATGGTACTTTGAAAATCAATGATCAACATATACCCCAATATCATAATGCTTTTTTTAAAAGGGATGGTGATTTTGTTAATGGATCTGTTCCTGAAAATTCTGAAGTTGCAGATTTTGTTATCATTGCCGGAAAAGCTTTAGATCAACCAATTGTCCAACATGGTCCATTTGTGGAGACTTCAAAAGAAAAAATATATAAAGCATTTATGGACTATCAATATGCTTCTAATGGATTTGAAAGAGCCAAGGGATGGGCTAGTGAAATTGGTAGCGGTGTTAGTCCAACCTTATTTAGAACTATTTCTAATAAACTTGAAGATGATTAGGTAGTTATTTTATATATTTATTTTTTCTATATTTTTATATTTCCTTATATATTTCTAGTCTTCTTTTTTTCTATTCTTCTATTCTTCTATTTTTCTATTTTATTATTCGCCCGTTTGTTATCTTTCAATATAACTAATTACACTTTTAACTTTGTGATAATTTAAGTAACTAATAATGTAATTCATTCAAAATAAATATACCGAATCTTCTAAACAAGGCATAAAACCAAACTTATTAAACCATATTACCTTAAAATCCGAGGAGCCATGGAAATTCCAATTACCATACAAAATTCTCTTAGAACCCCTGTTCTAGTAATTAGTGAAATCATAGTGGTAGTTCGGGCCAGATGTGTAATGTTCCGAAAACCCGTTCAATGCGCCTCACCTCTCAGCATCCGCGGGTCGGGTCGGACCGGGTCGAGCGTCGGTGGCTGGTGTTTCCTTTCCCCTCCTCGTAGTTGTGGCTGAGTCGGTCCATGATTTTCAACTCAACATTATAAATATATTGAATTGGCTTCTCTGCTGGAAAAAGTTTCTTTCCTTTAACTTGTTTCTTACTTCAACCTATTTCTTGCTACCAATTCCAATTGTTATTGGAGAAAAGGAAAATCACGGCAGTGTAATAGAGCGCCGCTCGCTATTAAAGAACAAACAAAAGAGCAATAGAGCAAAATATTATCGAATTCCGATTATGCCATTTTAAACCATTTGATATTTAAAAACAAGAACAAAGACAAAAACATTACTATTAAGAAAGGTCTTGAGATTTTCTAGAGATTTTCAAAAAAAAAAAGAAACTTCTTACACATATTTGCGTTAGCTTTCAAATTAATTATGCCACAATGTAAAATCAAATACTCGATGTATTTTAGAGATATTACTGTTTTTGACGTGATAGATAAAATTTTGATCCATTTACCTTATGAATTACAAGAAAGAATCTTATCAGTATTACCCAAACCTTATCTACTGGAAATTCTTGTTTTACGAAGTGCTGAATTGCACAATGTTTTGGTTGATTTATTAACAAGTTATGTTATACTTGTCCAAAGACCATTCAAAGCGATCTTATTAAGAGATATGATCAATTTAAATAATGAAAGGAGTTTAGAGTTATTAAGACTTTTATTTAGTATGAAAAGAGATTATCATGATTCTAAGTCTCCTGCAATTACTATAAAAATGGCCAAATTTAGACTTAAAGATTATACACCTAGTATAGATTTTGTTTTGGATAGTTGTGATGGATTGGATATGAACCTTTACCAGTTTTTGTCAATGATTCAGCTTCCATCCAAATATGGTTCCAAAGTTAAAAAAATTGTGTTTAATGGATTAAAAGATAGTAAAGAAATTATGTCTAAGAGTATTTCAAGACTCGGTCTATTGAGCAATGTTGAAGAGATTAACGTAATTTCATTTGATGATGAAGATACAAATTCTGATGCTATGATGGTGAAACTATCCTTACAAAATAAAATAACTCTTAAAAAATGTACGGCTGAATTTGAACCAAGCTTGTTTTTTCCAACTTATAATATACCCTCTTTCCAAAAATTTCTAGATCCTAATATTTGTGAGTTTGATATTATTGTTAGAGACTTTTCCTTTTTGAGATACAATGTTGATCGATCATTATATCGAAAAATCAAATATTTTGAATTTGAACCTGATTCTAATGAGGAGGAAGAGGAAGATTGTGAATTTGAAGGAAATTTTGAATTCATTAGCGGGCTTGTTAATGCTGAAGTAATATCCATTTCATTGAACAAATTCAATAAATCGTTAATTTATGGGAACATTCAAAATTTTTCTGTAAAGAAAATGAATTTATCCAGACAGAAATTAATTAGATTCAATCTTACAAATTTTGCAAATTTAAAGGAATTGAATATTTCAAATTGCATTTTTGATTTAAAAATTGATTTTTTGGATACTTTACCAACAACATTAGAACTACTCCATTTGGATATTTGTCAATTTAGTGAGTCTCTAAATCAAAATTTGAATTTCCATCTACCACAGTCAATCACTAAATTATATTTAGTGTTCTTACCAATCCAAACCAATTTTAACCTTAATGAATTATCAAATCTTAAAGAATTAGCTTATTTCAATTATCAATCTGAAAATCTTCCGCATTTTAACAAATCAATTGAAACACTGGTAATTGGAAAAAGATCATCTGAAGAAATATCAATCTCTCAACTTGACCTATCAAGATTGAAACATTTAGATAAATTGGTATTAGAATGTTCTGAAGAACAATTACCTATATTATTTCCTCCAAATTTAACTTTCTTAGAATTATACAATCCAATAATTCAATCAACAACAAATTTGCAACATTTGTCAACAGTCAAATATTTTACATTATCAGATGCATCTCCGTTCTCTGATAGTTTCTCAATTAATTATATCCCTTGCAACATTAAAAATTTTAGATATCATGGAAGATACACTAATCTAATAAATTATCTTGATATAATACCAGATCCAAAGACATTAGATAGATTAAAAATTGAAATTGATTTTGATGGTGATAAAAACAAGCTTCCCGACCCAAACTTGGAAAAACTAAACAAATTGATTGTTTCAACAATTGATCATGATACTTATTTAAAACTAATTTCAATGCAACAAAAGCAACAACGAGATAATATGGAAGATCGATTGATGAAACTACAAACCAATATTGCTAATGCAAACAATACTTTGTTTTTGCGAAATGATACAATTCCAGTTAGCTTGGATTCAAACAATGATGATGTTTCCAATGATATTGATTTCACTGATGCGTTATTCAAAAAATCAGGCGGCAGATACAGTTGTGGGACTAGTAAAGCTAGTTTGATTTTATCCGATACTGAATACCCATTGTTTTCCAATGAATGTATATGGAGCTTTGGGAGTAATTTAGATGAATGGTTTATTGCTCCTGTTTAACTTCTTTTATCTGTTTACAATTTATTTTTTTCTAGTAAGTTGAACATTTAGCTTATTGTTGCAGCAATTCAGGAAACAATGAACAATATATGTAGAAATTAAATTTGGAGTTAGAGTGTTTTATACGTGTCAATGCTATTTTACTAATTGAGAATAAATCAAAAGAAACAAAATTGGGGGTAAAAAACTCAAGACCTAAAATTACATGGGAAGTATACAATCTTAAAAGTAACAAAATAGGAGGTCTACTCTTTCATTTCAACGTCACCATCTCCATCTGTTTCCTTCTTCTGCACCTCAGTATCAGCAGTTGGAATATTATCATTTTTATTTTCTTCAACAATTGGAGATGCAGTCTCAGCGGTGATTGTAGCTGGTGTTGGTTCTGCAGTAACACTATTAGTAACATCTTCATTAGTAGTAATGGCATCAGCAGATGAAGCAGAAGGTGTAGTTGTAGATGCAGACTTATCTTCTTGTTCAGCTGATTCTTTCTTTTCTTTCATTTCTTGAGCTGCACTACTAGAGAACAAACTTGATCCACCATCAGTACCACCAACAGCAGATTTAATATCTGCTTCAGTTAAACCATTATCATCTTTTTCAGTGCTTTCTGTATCAATCTTTGGAGCATATTCATTTATACCATATTTGAAATTACTCAAGTTAATAATTGTATCTTTCTCTTCATCTTCACAGTCCTTAGAGTGTGATGACCCCTCTGAAATTACCCATGTTTTAATCTTGAATCCATAGGTTTTATATAAGGACTGTGGTGTACTTGAACCATCTAATCCATTAGCAATACTATCAGCACCAGATAAACCTGGCTGTGGTGTGGATTCATGTGAATTGATGACACTGGTTTGAGCGGTAGACAGAACACTCGTTTGGTTTGGTGTTGAATGTCTACCTAAACCTAATGACCCATTAAGACCATTAGCAGAAATAACAGAAGCTTGACCAGCAGCAGTAGGGTCAGAAGATGTTGGAACTGGTGGATCATACCATGTTCTCACCCAATGCTTCTCCTCTGTGTCAGCCCCAGCCAAATTAATAAAGCTTCCAGATGTACTGGGTGTGTTTTTGTTATATTGTTTGTACAGACTTTTTCTAAGTGACATCTTGTATTGAATCTACACTTTTCGTATTCCGAAATAGGAAAGATACACAACCAAATACACATTCAAAAACACGTTGAACAGAGCGAGTTCTGTCCTGGCAAGCGACGATATTACGTAAACACGACGCGTCGGCTTTTGTTAGAGCATCTTTAAAGCCTCTTCTCCTAGCAAAGAATTGGGAAGACTAGTGGAAGTTCCAGTTAGCAAATAGTCTTCATTATTTTCCTCTTCATCAGTTTTGTCATGATCCATAGAGTACGAATTCTGGTTCCCCATTAATCGGGAACGATGTAAGTAAGTAGAAGCTGTAGCCATGTTGATCACACTAGGGGAAGAAGAACTACTAGAAGAGTCGTCAGAATCATAGCTATTGCTGTGGTTATGACCATGGTTATCTATATTTAGTTTAGAGTCACCATCTATAATATTGAAATGTGTGTGCGTAATTCCAGGTGGTGGATGTAAAGAAGTTGTGAATGGCGGCTTGGTTTTCTTTATAGATTTATCAACACTAGAGTTTGAATTTGAATTTGAAGATTGAGTACCTCCAAGTTTCAACAATTCAAGTTTATCCAATAGAGATTGTTTCAAAGATGACGAGTTATTAGTTAGTGTTGACTCTGATTTAGGTTGTAGTGCTAATACATTAGGTGTGTTGGTTAAAGAGCTTTCTGCTTGGTCATTTAATCTTGCATGTTTGGTATGGCTTGTTTCTTGCTTCTTAAGGTCTTCAGAATGATACAATTCTATCACCTTGTTGAATATTATTCTTTTATCTAGATTCAATGTTTTTGAAAGTTCTGTGAAATCGTAATTGACTATGAAAGTTCCATTTTCTGTCTTAATTTTAGGAAGAACTTGCTTCAATTTTTCTATAGATTCATCAGACCATTTCAAAGAGCTATTGCATACATCTTGAATCTGTATACTATAGCTTTCAGCATGTTCTTTCGTGATGGGTATCCTTAAGTAAACCTTGTGAGATGTGATGTTTTCGTTCATGTTTATTGTGTTGCAATAAGAAATACACCTGTTGATTTGTTTCAAATAGAAAATAAAGTCCGGACTTTTAAGCGAGTTTTTATCACACACCAAAGTGAAAATTATAACTAATGTTTATCTTTGGTCTTTTTTTTGTTATATTAAAAGTTATTGATTACCAACACACACTATAGATGAATAATGAACAACTCCTGCTCAATGTTAGACCTTTCCAATCTGGATCCTAACAGTCTGAAAGTTCAAATTCAAGCGTACGATTCTTATCAGTGCTTGCCTTCGAAATTGGATCAGCAATTCTTTACAATAAATGGGAAACAACATCAAAATTTCAAATTCAAGCAAGTTCCAATTATTCGGATATTTGGTAAATTACAAACTGGTCATACTTGTATCTTACATTTGCACAATGTGTTTCCATATTTATTTATTCCTTATGATGGACCAGCTTCAAAAAGTCAGTCAGTCATTGACCAACACCTAATCAAAGTTTATGAAGAAACAGAAAACAAGTTGAGAATCTCTTTTCTAAAATCAACTGGAATGAAAAGGAAGGAGAGATCTTCCAAAAAGAGTAGGAAAGTCAATTCAGCTGGGGGTAAAGATGTTGATGATGTTGAATCAGATTCCGATCCTGAAAATTTCACCTCAAGTGATGATGATGATGATGATGATGATGATGATTATAATACCAATACTTCTAACAAATCTAAGCTGTCCAGATATGTTTCAGATATCTCGCTAGTTAAGGGAATACCATTTTATGGCTATAATGTTGGTCATCATCCTTTTATGAAAATCAGCCTACTTAGTCCTAAATATGTTACTAGATTAGCTCGTCTGTTACACGAAGGTAAATTATTTGGCAACCCTATTCAGCCTTTTGAATCTCATATTAATTATACTTTACAATTTTTAACTGACTACAATTGTTATAGTAGTAATTGGATCACTTTAAGTAAGTTTTATTGGAGGAGTCCAATGATTATGCTTGATAATGATTTGGATTTAAGAAATGACTTTTGGTCCGGATCTTTCAGAACTGATTTTGGTTTTTTAAATCAAATAAAAATTAATGAAGATTTAAAATTATTTTTAAAGAGTTACATTAGGGTAAATAAATATTACACAAATATTTTGGATTCAATAAGGTATCCGAGGATAGGAAGAACGTTGTTAGAATTGGATAGCTCTCCTTGCTTTATTTTAAATAGAAAAGATATCATAGAAAGAGATATTCACAAAACGTTCTACAAATGTGAAACCACTTCAGAAGAGAAGAAAGAAGAAAGATATGTCAATTCAACAAAACTATTACTTGATGATGTGAATTATATGAGAAAGTTGAACGGGTTGCCTGAAGACCCTAAATTAAAATTGTTTGAAGGTGACTGTCGTTCTTTTAAAGGGATTGACTGGATTGAAATTGATGAGTTGAAGAAACAGTTAAACTTTTGTATTGACCAGTCTAATGAACATTTTTACAAAGCGCATCCCTTCAAAGATTTGAACTCCAAGACAGTTATTGGTAACAGAGATTGGTTGGAAAAATACCCTACTGTTTTTAAAAGTATTGATGAAAATTGGTATTGGCCTGATCTCAATGAATATGAGTTAGTTCAAGTGGGAGAAACTCAGATAAACAATCAAGATTCGTTAGTTGAATGGGTGTTATTTAATGCTAGAGACTCTCAAAATCGAAACAGCATATTAGATCACTCTGATCATTCATTTGCTGAAAGTTTAGAAAGTATAAGTATTTTGAATTCAGTTAGAGAGACTAAAGATAAACCTTTGGAAGTAGTTGATTCCAGTTTTAATGATTCTGATGATGACACTGACGACGACAACGATGAGTTTATTGGAAGTATTCCACATGTAGATATTGAAAAAGATTACAACATGTCACATATAAGTAGTATAAGTTCTACCACTGATATGAATGGATCTCTAAATAATTTGGATTCTGCTGCCTTTGAAGAGCTTGAGGCACAATTACGACTTGATGTTGAGACGAGTGTAGACGAAAGGATACTTCAAACGACTCAAAAAGAACAGAAAAATTCTTTCTCAACCACTGAATCATTTAATGATCAGTCTCAAAACACATCCTTTACTAGAAAAAAAACTCCAACCACTTTATATGTTCCAGATGAGATTGCACTAAATGAAAACTTGTCTGAAATTGAACTTTCCCCTCCTGAATTTAATTCACACCAAGCTATGTTAGATGACTTGGAAGATAATAATATGTTAAAGCATAATTATGACGATCCTTTTTATTCAAAACGGGATAGTACTGTTGAGAAACCTTTTTATTTTGCTGGTAAAAAATTCCAACTCAAAATCAAGGACTCTAAAGGTACCCCTAATTATAAAACTACAATCGGAGATTATCATTCTTGTGATGTGAAATTAAACACTACCGTAAAGTATAAGAATTTGGAATGGACTTATATAATACCCCCTCCATCTTATGATGAAGTTGTGAATTGGTGTAATGTGAATCCAATTGAAACAAAAACGAGATCGCAATTAATGAAATCTCAAATTGAAATGGCTACTCAAAGATTGAAGGGGTTTTTATATCCTTCTCTACAAACTCCAGTTTCAAGAAAAGCTACAAATTATGCCAAATTAGTGTTGTTGAACATGGAAATTCATGTGAATACGAGAGATGAATTATTCCCTGATCCGTTGCATGATGAAATTAGTGCTATATTTTGGCAATTTGATAAAAATGCATGTACATATGATTTGGGAATTGTTGATAGGGGTATTTTACTTTTAGACAAACAAGGGACTAAAAAATGGTCTAATTTGACTTCGCAGTCAATTGAAATTTTCAATGATGAAAAGAAAATGTTAACTGAGCTTATTTCTTTAGTAGAGTTGATTGATCCTGATATTTTGAGTGGTTATGAAATTCATAATAGTTCATGGGGTTATATAGTTGAAAGATGCAATAAAGTGCTAAATATTGACTTCATTCAACGAATTGCAAGAGTTGTATCTAATCATAATAATAAAGCTGGTGATAGATGGGGTTATACACATGCTTCAGCTTTTAGGATTACTGGAAGGCATATGCTAAATCTTTGGAGAAAAATGAAAGATGATACTAAATTGAACAAATATACTTTAGAAAATGTTGTTTTCCATGTGTTGCATGATAGGATCCCTCACTTTGACTACTCAACATTGACTAAATGGTTTACTTCTGATGACCCTAGACATAATTCTTTAGTTTTGGGGTATTTCACAAATAGGATAAAGTATGAGGGTGAGTTAATTGATCAACTAGAATTAGTTGAAAGAACCACTGAGGAGTCTAGACTTATTGGTATAGATTACTATTCAGTTATCTCCAGAGGCTCGCAATATAAAATTGAGAGTTTTATGGTTAGAACAGCAAAGCCTGAAAACTTTGTTATGATTTCCCCCTCTAAAAAACAAGTATTCAAGCAAGATCCAATTCAATGTATTGCGTTAATTTTGGAACCCGAAAGTGCTTTTTATAAGAGCCCTTTGGTGGTGTTGGACTTCCAATCTCTATACCCTTCTATTATGATTGCTTATAATTATTGCTATTCCACATTGCTTGGTAGATTACGTGGGTTTGATCCTCATACTTTTCAAAAAGTTGGTATTACAAATTTAAAATTACCCCCTGGTATATTGACGTTACTTGAAGATCACATTAATATTTCTCCTAATGGGTTAATGTTTGTAAAATCTGGTGTCAGGCGCTCATTAATGGCTAAATATTTGACTGAAATATTAGATGCTAGAATCTTAATTAAAGATTCCATGTCCAAATTAAGAGATAATTATGAATTGCAGAAATTATACAATAGTAGACAACTTGCTTTAAAATTGATAGCGAGTGTTACTTATGGATATACTGCAGCATCATTTTCAGGTAGGATGCCTAATTCAGATATCGCAGATGCTATTGTCTCTTCAGGTAGAGAAACTCTTTTAAAATCAATCTCTGAAATTGAAAATAATGAAAAATGGGGAGCCAAAGTTGTATACGGTGATACTGATTCGGTTTTTGTTTATTTGCCTGGTAAAGGTAAGCAGGAAGCTTTTGAAATCGGCAGAGCAATGGCTTCGCATATTACTAAGTTAAATCCTGCCCCTATTAAGTTGAAATTTGAAAAAGTATATTTTCCCTCTGTTTTATTAAGCAAAAAGAGATATGTTGGTTATTCCTATGAGTATGAAGATCAAAAAGAGCCTAAGTTTGATGCTAAAGGTATCGAAACTGTCAGAAGAGATGGTATTCTAGCTCAGCAAAAAATGGTTGAAAAATCATTAATGTTATTGTTTGAAACCAAGGATCTATCACAAGTTCGAGACTACGTTACTGGTCAGTTTCAAAAGATCATGTCAAATAAGATTAATATTCAAGACTTTTGCTTTGGTAAAGCCGTTAAATTAGGTGCTTATAAAAATGAAAAATATGTTCCACCTGGTGCAAGGTTAAGCTTAGAAAAAGCCAAGTTAGATCATCGTTCTGCTCCTCAATACAAAGAAAGAGTTTCTTATTTGGTTAAGAAGGGATCAAAAGATCAAATTTTGCGAGAAAAATGTATCACTCCTTTGGATTTCATTAAAACAGAAAATATGGAAATTGACTCGGATTACTATATTAAAAAAGTTTTAATTGCTCCACTTGACCGTATATTCAGCTTAATGGGAGGCGATGTCAAATCATGGTACGACGATATGCCTAAGAATTTAACTTTCAATAATTTACAGAAGACTGATTTAAGAACTTTGGTAGTACGATCTTCCATGTGTTTGAATTGTGGAAAACTAACTGATTTTATGGAGAATAAAAATAACTTGAAAAGTAAGCTGCTCTGTAAGCCGTGCTCTTCAAATGAGTTAAAAACCCTTTTGGATATTCACCATCGGGTTAAGGCTACACAACAAGATTTTGATGATATACTACTACTCTGTAAGACTTGTACCAAAACTAATATTGAGTCCAATAGTTTACCTCTAGAGTCGGCGTTCAATTGCTTGAATGAGGATTGTCCAACATTATATGATAGGGTTAAATATAAACGGAAAGTTAAGGATTATTCTGAAAAATATAAGGACATTTTAGGGTGGTGATCTGAGAATTTGTCACACGTATATTATTATTTTGCAAATATGTATATTAATCCTGTTAATACAAAAATATTCTTAATTATGGAAATAGATATGAAAAAATGATTAGTAAGCGCTGTATGAGCTTTCCTCTTGAATTCTTGTGTTCAATTGATTTATTGAGGAGATAGCGTGGGATGCTAAGTCTGAGTAACCACTAAATTCAGCTAATTGTTTTTCAACTTCAAAGCATTTCTTCATCATCTTGAAATCAGTCAATTGCCTGAATCCCAAAACGGAAATTTCAAGAAACTCTAAAATGGTGTTGGATTTTTCTTTCACAGACTTCTCATTAGAATCTTTTTTCAAATTTTCTAGTTTAGCTCTAGATAAGACAAGATAAGCCTTAGCTTTCAACCATAAGTTATCAACCTGTAAAACCTTAGACATAGTGTACTCCAGTAATTCTTCGGGGTTCCTGATAAAGTCAGAAGGCTGTTCAATACATCGCTCACATAAGTTCAGAACACACTTAAGAGCGATTGTAAGATACGATGAAGCTCTTGCTCTTTTGAGTGAATCCAGAACATCACCGTTGCCCCTATCTGAGTCCTTTAGATTATCGAAAATAATCTCACCATATAATAGTTCAAACTCTGCAGCCCAATAATTATTGTTGTAATCACAATATGGACTTTCTAATAAACTATGAATATTTTCGTTAACGATCTCAATTGCAGAGTTAGCATTTCCAACTTCAGATTCATATGTAGCGTGTCTTTCTGCCGCTTCATATATCAAATCTTGATCATTCAATTCAGATGAACAAACCAGTAATCTGTCTATAATTGGAGAAACTTGTCTCAATCTCGATCTTTTGATCCAATTATCACTTTGTAATAATAAATGTCTGGCGCTCAAATACTTCCAGAGAGACATTGGGGGAGTTGTATCACTATCAAAAAATTGCAATGCTTTATCTACATGACCAGACTCATGATCGATAATAACTTGTCTCAGCATGGTTGTTGTTTTATCAAATAAACTCTTTTTAGAAGATTCTAATGCAATTTCGGTATATACTCTAGCTAACACTGGAATACCTGCTCTATACCAAAGAGATGAGAAAATTTGACAGTTTTTAACAAAAGAACTTCTTGTATCTTCCATATTTTCTAAATTGAGCAAAATATATGAAGATTTCGTTAGATTCTCTATAACATTTTTTAGTTGGACCTCTTGTAATGCTTCATATTGATAAGCCATTGCTTGTAGTAGCCAATTTTTATTTTCTTTTGTTTTCAATTTTAAAAACTGTAATATCTGATCTCTGTACACTTTATGTCTAATCTTTGAATCTAATTGAGGTCTGTCCCTCAAAAAATTAAATAACCAGGTTAATAGATAATTTAAGCAATCTAAATCTTTATTTTCTCTTGCAACTGCAATTGCTTCATCTATTCCTCTAAGAGCTTCTGAATCCGATCCAAAAAACGCATGTAGAGTAGCTAGTGAAAGTAAAGCATAATGGGAAAATAATTGTTGTCTACTAGACATCATATAATCAAAGTACCTATGTAGTGAGTTGAATGAGCCTTCGTAATCGCCGGCTTGTAAGCATTCGAGATAATCAATATAATGAACGGATGGCATCCCACTTTTTTCAGAAGGAGACATTGATTTCAAAACTTTTTTAATTGACTTGGGTGGTGGAGCAGAATGCAACTGTAATGCCAACACTTGCTGTTCTAGTAAATGGCCTAAATCCAATTGAGACACCACTCTATTCTTAGGTTCTTGCCCAGAATCATTAGCCAACCCCGCATTTTTCATCACATTATTCATCCAATGAGTCTCTTGCTCATCAACTATTTGAATTGTAGAATCTGTAAAAATGCCAGGTTTAAGTAGGTCTTTAGATGTCATTCTCATCCATAAATCTCTTGTTTCTTCTCTAAAATCATAAAAAGCCTTCCATATTTTCAAAGTCTCATCAAAATGCATTAATTCGAAACCAACAGCAAACAGGCAAACAAACTTACCTAAAAAACTTGAATTGGTTAATAGTTTACTTGGCTCCTCTCTCACTTCATCTTCTAAAGCTAATGGTCTGTTTATTAAGACACTGGAATCGGCAATTAGTTCACCTGACTTGATCATATAGTTATAAAACGAATCTAAAGAGTCTAATTCCCAAAGTGATCGAATTATATACTCATGAACGCTTTTAATATCAGAATTAATTTCTATTTCTGATCTATTCTTTTTATCATTCTGAGAGAAAGTTCGTATTGAAGTTTCAATTAAATTTAGTAAAGCTTTCAAAGATATAAAACACAACGATAATGATTCTTGTTCTTCGTCATCTTTATAAACTGGCTGTTCTATCAAATTATCCATATTTCCCATTCCATCATCATATTCTTCTCCAACTTGATTTTCAATTAACTTAACTAATGTTGATAGAATTGGAGGAACACTTCGACTTGGAAGTTTCTTGTAACAATAGCCTCGAATGATTGACAATAACGGCACCTTTGCACAAGAGAAGATGGATGTTAAAGTTATGTTATCTTCTTCTTGCTCTTCCAATACCGCTTTTCCAAAATCCATTTTGAATTGAGATGTTCCCTTTCTTGTAATTTGAGTTTTCTAATCTGTTTCCTTCTATTCGTGTTTCGTGATCTCCGATTTTAGTGTGTTATTTTGATTTCGGGTGGTGCGGCGTTCAAAGATTGAAAAAAACAAACGTATATCAAACTACAGAAGGAAAAGAAGAGAAGCAAGAAACTATTACAGTTAGGTAAATAAAAAAAAGAGAGAAAGAAAATATCACAAATTCTATCAAATCAAATCCAGTTTGAAAGTAATAAATAAGAAAATATAAGTGGTAGTAAATACATAAAAAATAAGAAAATAAACAATATTAGAAAATATACAAAGAAAAAAACGGAAATAAAAACATCTGAAGCAAAACCAAACTAAAAAAAAGATATCACGTAATTTTCTTAAAATAAAGGTTTATCTTAATTGCATGAAAGCATCCAATAACACGGAAGACGAAGGGTTATCATTCTTATTCTTCTCAAAAGCATTCCAAAATCTTAATGTTTCATCACCAGCCCCAGTAACTATAGTCTGACCATCTGGAGACATGGCCAAATATAAAACTCTATAAGTATGTCCAGTCAATGAAGCAACCTGCTGCATTGTATTATATTTCCATATTACAATTTGATTCCTTGAATATCCATGAGTTGAAACTAGTTCATTAGAATTTTTAGACCAAGCCAGGTTACAAACTTGAGATCCAGTATCGACATCATGTACTTTTGTTCCAGTTACCGTATTCCATATTTTAATACGACGATCCGCTGTCCCACCTCCGGATGCTAATATACCTCTTTGATGTGGGGACCAAGCAATGGCTTTAACTGCAGCTTGATGTTCTCGAAATTGATATAATGGCTCTTCATTCAGTCCATCCCACACACAAAGTTTATTATCATTACCTCCCGAAGCCAATTTATTTTCTTCAACATTCCATCTTAACCCACAAACTTCTTGTTTATGATGCTCTAATTTCTTCATATAATGAGCTGGTTCTCTAACATCTCTATGTAAAATAGTTCTATCTCTTGAGCCAGAAGTTAAAACATGTTGATTCCAAGCTAGTGATGAGGCTCTAGAAGAATGTCCAGTCATAGTTCTAGTACATTTGCTAGTAGTAGCATCCCAGATTTCAACTAAACCTGAATTAGTACCAATTGCCAGATGAGTACCGGCTCCGATCCAAGACAAACTTGTAATTGAATCATTAGGTCCAAGATCACATAAACGGTTCACAGAACCACTTGATGCATCCCATAAGTAGACACATGATCCTAAACCAACACCCAAAACATCTTGAGCCCCCCAATCAACCAAATTTAAATAAAAATCATCAGCCAGTTCTGGTGCATCTAGCACTCTATATGGAACTTTAGATATATTTCTTGGTTTCTTTTGAGGCGATAATAATAATTTTTGACTATCTGCACGCACTGGACTTAAAGAATATAATTCATTTTGAACATTTAATGATGAAGAATTAGGCCTACTTTTAGATGGTGATTGATATGTAAAGATATTACCAGTACCTGAATTTTGTTGATGACCTGGTGTTCGAAGTAATAAGTCTTCATTTATTCTAGATGACCCTATATTTGTCTCTTGCATATTAACTTGAGAGCCGTGTAAACTAGCTGTGCTCGAACCAGGAGGTGTAATTTGTTGATTTGATGAACTGGCACTTGAAGGTGGTAAGTTAGATAAATTCGATGTTCTTGATTTATATGGACTAGGCAGATTATCACCAAACAATTCACTTTTTAAAACAGCGTCAAAGGTCCTATTAGCTTCTTTTTCTCGTAAATAATCTAGTTCATGTTCTGGTAATGAGGCATTTTGGTCATTATTAGTTGCTGAACTAGATCCATAAGATTGCAAAGTTTCATGATTCATTGTAAAAGCAGCTTGTAAATCCACACCAGTTCTATTAGGTATATATCTATCACTGTATATTACTTTCTTTTTCCCTCTTCTTGGTGTTGAAGGGGAGGAAAGCAGTGAATTGATTGATTGAGAGGTGTTTGAGCGCTTTGGTGTTGATGGAGTTCCTGGGGTAAATGAAGACCCATTGTTACCTCCTGAAGGATTAGACATTATGAAAGAATATGAGTATGTGTATTTAAAAGATGAAGTTTATGTAGCAAATAAAATAAAATAAAATAAAATAAAATTGAATAAGGTTAATTAAGAAGAGTGGTGTATGTTTATATAATCACAGGATTTGTAATATGAGAACTCAAACAATAAGGATTATATATTCGGGAGTTCCTGGTGCAATTGTAAAACTTAAACGGAATAAGTGGTAACGTGCTGAATGATATGGTTCAGGTTTGATAATGAAAGGAGTCTCTTTTATTTTTGATTGTTGTGTGTGTTGGATTTTGTTTCGTTCGTTTGTGCGACTTAGTCAAGAGGAAGAGCAATTTGATCTGTTCATTTTACAAGTTTTCTACAGGTCATTTCCAAATTATAAACAGTCAATATGGAGAGACAGAGACAGATTGTATGTAGTAGAAAGCATAATACATTGCTTGGTAAAACTTGTTTTACTAACTCTTGTTGATTTTCTTTGCAGATTGCTAATAGAGAGAAGGCTCTTGATAAAATTAGACAAAGACAGAGGCAAATTAAAAATACAACTACAGAATCCACTTTAACAACAAAACGACCTTTAGCAACTTCTGCTAAAACAGATTCTACATCTACTATCACTAATTCAAATAAAAATAATAATTTGAACAAAAAGCCTCGCCTGGAGTTGACCCCAGAGCAAAAAGCTTTAATTGAAAAGAACAGACAGAAAGCTTTAGAAAGAAGAAGACTACGTGAAGGTTTAACTAATGGTAATTTAAGAGATGCTTCGAGTAATGTTACAGGGAACACTACAGAAAGAAATTCAGCTCAATCAAGTAGTGTAGATGGTGTTAGAGTGGCGCCTACAAAAATGGCTGATACACACACACAAAATAAAACGTTAAATCCAATGTTCAAGATGTCAGATTATATTGAGTATGACTTTTCTAAAATGACAGATACATATGGTGGGTTTTTAGCTGATAATAATGTAGGACCTAATGGGGAACCACAAGGGAAAAGTTTAGAAGAATGGAAAGATGAACAGAAAAATAAATTAATGGATCAAGCACCTCCTTTAGATTTAGCCAATGCACCGAGATGTTTTGAATGTAATTCCATCGAATTGGATTTGAAATTACTCCAAGCTTTCGATTGCAGAGTATGTAAGAAGTGCCGGGAAGAGAAACCAGAAAAATATTCTTTATTAACAAAAACTGAATGTAAGTCTGATTACTATTTAACTGAACCTGAATTAAAAGATGAAGAATTATTCAAAAGAATAGTTAAAGCTAATCCACATAGTGGTACTTTTTCCAGAATGCAATTATTTATAAGATATCAGATTGAAGAATACGCTTTTAGGAAATGGGGATCTGCTGATAATTTAGATAAAGAGTGGTTAAGAAGAGAAGAAATGAGAGTTGAGAGAAAAGAATCTAAATTCAACAAAAGATTAGGAGAAATGAGAAAGAAATTAAGAGCTGAAGAAATTACTAGAAAGTTAAGAGGTGAAAAGGGGAAAAAACACATTCATGATTGGAATGAGCCTATAAGAGTCAATGGAGGTGAGAAAAATCTATTTAAAAGACGTTGTAAAGATTGCGGTGTTGAAGTTGAAGAAATAAAATTCTGAAATGAATTTGACTGTCGTTTTAATTTGTATTTATGTATATAGTGTAATTTTAATGTTTACTAATTTACTGGATTGGGAATTAAAAAGAGGGCCTTAATAAAGGCAAAGAGCGAAAACGTGTTACATTAAAAGAAATAAATAATAAAAAAAAACTATACAAAACCAAAATTGAAAACGAAGTAAAAGAAATAAATAAAATTTGAATCCAAATCAAATATATCCACATCTCTAATAAAGTGGATATTGATAGTCTAATTGAATCAGGATAATAATAGCGCAAGTTTTTTCCATGAAAGGGAAATATAATCATAGAGTATCTGTAACTCTTATGTAGCAAACAAATAAAATACAGGTTAACA